>CAJVPT010004221.1:0-13846 GCA_910592055.1 Acaulospora colombiana
ACTAACTTCTACTATATAAATTTTTTCTTTTAGAAAGAGAAAAACAACAAGAAAGATTGAATCACAGTAAGCTCTTGAAAGCCCAACATCAACCTTACAAAGCTCCTAGCCAGGCCAGTGCAGGTTAGCACCTTTCTAGACATCAAGAAAAACTTTATAAGCAATAACCCAAACTAATAAATCAGTCCAAGTCTAAATACTCATAAAACCTAGAAGAACGTTTAAGCTTTATTGACTATATAGTAAAGAAGCATACACATCACAACAACAGTATTTCAATAATATTATGTCATGCAAATATAGACACATATTTTTCACAACAAGCTCAAAGTCATGTCAAATAAACAATGTTAATACACTTTCTACGTGTTTATGCAAATTAATTATCAATAACTCCATAACCTTATGTGTTTATACAAATTAATTATCAACAATCCTATAATCCCATATGTTTATTATTGACTGATCAACAATATTAACAATATCATTACAACATACACATGAAACAAATATTATCAATATATCATAACAAACAACAAGATTTTTTCATATTACTAAAATAATAATAATAAATAAACAAACTTGCAACACGTGTCTAAGAAAACATAGCAATAATCATCAGCAAAACATAACAATACCAAATACAGTCAACCCACTTCCTATCACATGATCAATATGCCTATGAGGAAACACAAGTTTTTATACGTCACTAAGAAAAGAGAAGTACACATTATAGAGACCTTAGCTCAATTATCAGACAAATATAATCAACAACGAAAACTATGGACAATACAAACCCTTCTTAGTATTACTTCAACTCAAGAAGTCACCATGAACCCCACCTCAAGTCTAACCCAATACTCGATTATAGATAGTATTATTACTAGAATCTTGAATATTGATCATACCACCTTTATTAAAACCAACATTCTCGAACAACACATTCTTTATCTATGGATCAAAGGACATGAAAAAGAAAAAGATCTTCTTGCTCCATTTTTAAAGGATAAATACTTGAACATAATAGAACAAGCTGAACAAGTATAATACTCTTTACAAAATATTATGTCAAGTCAGATAACACCTGAAAACAATCTTCATATATATAGCTTACCAGATAAGGCAATCACCATAGAAGTTCAAACAGCCACAACAGTTGAAATTCCAAATATTACTGAAATTGAAATGGAAGATAAGGAGCTCGAAGATATAATTGGAATGGAAATTATTAGTGAGAAGATTAAAGGAGACAATATAGTTGAACAATATATATATAAGACAAGAAATAGACCAAAGACATTCAGTATCAATCCCTTTCATATCAAGATGGATGATAAATATAAAATAGATGTGTTTACTTCCAGGCTCCCAGGAGAAACTGAAACAGAACAAATAGCATATTTGCAAAATACATTAGGCTTGCCAAAAGATTTTTAGTCCTTCAAAAAAAAATTTTATCAATGGCAATACATGGACAATATTTTGTTACGAAAAGGAGGAAGATGCTTAATATCTTAAAAAGATTAATAAAAAAGAGGAAGAAAACTTTACAATTATACTTATAGATATAAAGAAATGGTCAAACTCTATTCAACCACCAAATAAAAAAGTTTTCCAGTAAACAAAAGATGAAAAAAAAACCTCACTAGTGGTTATACTTATAGATATTGATTAAAACCACTCACGTTAAGAAATAAAATCTGCTTTCAATAAATATGGACATACAACAAATATTTATATTTATAATCATTCATGATCACAACAAGGAAACAAGGCACATATTACTTCTTATAAGGAACATATCAATCTTGAGAAAAAATGAATAATTTATATGAATACAGAAACTATCAAGGCAATTTTCATTCAATATAAGTCTAACAATAATGAAATTAATAGAATTATTAAACAGTGTAATTCACAATCATTATAACTATATAGAATACATAATACTACCACTGGTTTAATTACAGGAACAGTCAAACATATCAAAGCAAAATCATGTTACATCCTAGAAATCCAAATACACTAAAGAGAAGAGGCTATGCAATAATTTGCTTCTTATCAGCACAAGATTTGAATAATGTTTTAAAACAATATATATTTATTTATGACCATAAACTCACCTGGAGTGCTAGAGAACATTTCAAAAAAAAAGAAGAAGCTCTTCTCAAGAAAAACAAGATCATATTAGCAAGAGTACTAGGGAGCGCTTTGGAAAAGAAATGGTATATGATGAAGAATTGACCCATATAGAAAGTAGTAAAGATAATAAAGAGAAAGTTCATATCAAAACAACACACAGCAAACTTTACTCAAAACAATTGGGTCAAACTGATATTAGAAGCAATATTAGGGCCAATTGGTATATAACATCTAAGGATGAAATAGAAATAGAAAGAGATTTTAAAAAAAGAATAGATCTAGAAAGGAGGAAAAAAAGAAAAGATGTAATTTTTAAGGCAACAAACATACTACTAGAACAATAGAAACTCCTCAATGTTTTGTTACTGGTAGTAGCAGGAAGCCAATAAAACTTTGTTATAGAAGATATTGGAATGATAGATCTGAAAGTCCCTATTTCAAAAGTGAAAGTGATCAAGATCTCCTTCATCAGATCCTAAACAATCTTAAATGACTAAATAATAGAATAAATATGATTGAAGGAAAAACAGGCAGTCAGAATAGAGTAAGAGGAAGGCGATAGAATAATCGCTCCTGAAATTAGCACCAATCCAATCAACATATACCAGGAGTAAGTTTGATCCATAAGAAGAGTCAACTCATCCTGAAAAAAAGGTGCAATTCCGAAAGAAACTGTAGATATCAATATCACCTCTCCCAATATAACATATAACACATTACCAGATAACTTTATCAGTGCAATTAAAAAAAACACTAGTAATAGAATTGAAAAAGAATATATATTATATAACAAGTATACTATAGATAACTTTACATTAACAAATACTATTTCAATTGAAATACATGTTAAAGGAATTACAGTAATACTAACCTGGATCAACAGAGGATGTACAAACTTATACAAGAACTCAATATAGATATCCTAGATATCTATAAAACTAAGTTAACAAATGAAGTAGCAGAATTTGCTTTCACTTCACAATAAACACATAAGTTTTTTCATAGCAACAATAATGAGAAACCCAGAGGATCTGGAATGAGACTCCTCATTAATAGAAACATTAAGAAAAAGTTGGAATCTATTGAAAAAATAGAAGGCTATATAATAGAAACCAACTTTCTATCAACAAGATGTAAGCTCTGTATTTACCAGGTATATCTACCACCAGAGAAAACTGTTAGTAGATAATTACAATAGCTTCTTCAAAACAAAATTCTAAATAAGCAGAAAAATCATTTCAAGGTCATAATTATGGTGATTTTAATGCAGTCATCAACCCAATAGCAGATCGGCCACCCACCAACAAAAGGATATCAAGATATAGAAAAGCTGAAATAGGTCTCTTTAACTTCTTAAAAGACTGGAACTATATAGATATTTAGAACTCTTGAAAAGAAGAAAACACTACCTTCACATGAGCAAACAATATATCATATAGTAGAATCGATTATATCTGGACACCACCAGAAATTAGCTTAAACAATATATATGAATTCAAAAATATCTCTATAGAAACCTTGTTAAATAGTAATTATACTTTATTACTAATAAGAATGACAACAAACAATTTGCTCAAAAATCAAGTGCATGAACAATGTAGAACAAAAGGAAAGAAAATACCCGATCCAATAAATTCCACAGCAGAACAATGGGAGAAATTTAAATGCTGGATAAAGAATAAATTTGCAGAAACTGATCCACAACTTTCCCAGTCAAGCGTAAAGAATGGTCACCAAGAACTTGAAGAGACCTGGCATTATTTCGAGTCAACAGTCATCAAGAGTACTTGCAAACATCTTAAAAAGAAAAGGATTTACTCTACTCCCTATATAAAAAGAAGAGTAAAGCCTGGATTAGCAAAACCAAAGAAAGACTTCGAAGCCTATAGGGAAGCTAACAAAATCCACTTCCTTTTGAAGAAAATACAAGTCAACTGGGATACAAGAATTCTAACAGATATGGAAAAGACCATCCAGAAATTAAAAAGACTTAGTAAATTTATCGAAGAAGAAATAGCTCCATCCCAATCACGAAAAAAAATTCCAGAGCTGTTATCAAAGATCATTAAAATAGAGTATAGCCTCAGAATAGTATACAAGAAGAAAGAAAATCTTTACATCAGAAATCAAATTAAAGAAGCCTTAGAAAGTAGATATAAAGATCCCAAGTTCAATCAAAATAAATGCTGAGCTTAATCTTAAACTGCAAAAAAACAAGAATTACAATAGATCAAGTGTTAATCAAGAATCAAGAGAGGATAGAATATAAAGTTACTGATCCACAAACTATTAAAAGCAAGATTGAGAACTATCCTAAAGAAGCTTTTAAACAAAGGAATATCAATTTTGAAAGCTTGGATTCTTCTTGGAAAAAAGAATATCAACCTAAAGAGTGTATTGATTAATATGATATTCACCACTAACAGAAGAAATTAAAATAGAAGAGCTCGAAGCTATTTTGTGATATCTCCCAAACAATAAAGCAGCAGGTCCCTCATATATCAGTTATAAAATGCTTAAGCACTTAGGCATTTAAGAAAAAGAGGTCTTATGATTGTTGTTCAACAAAGTCTTAAATACTGGATGGATATCTAAGAAATAGAAAAGTAGTAATATCTATCCCATTCCTAAATCCAAGCCTTGGAAATGTCAACTGAACAATACCAAACCCATTGTTCTTCTAGAAACAACTCGTAAATGTTTCATCAAAATTCTCACTGCTTATCTATCAAGGGTATGTAAATAGCACAAAATTCTTAAAGGTCCAAACTTTGCTGATTTATCAGGAGAAAGTACAGCAGAACCTATCTATTTACTAAATAGTATATGTGAAAAAGCTAGAGAAAAAGGGAAAGAACTATGGATCCTCTTTCAAGACACTGCTAAGGCATATGCTACAATATCCCTTTTCATACTTGAAAAAGCTATATATAGGATTCAAATCTCTACAACTATCAAGAAGATCATAATAGATCTTTTCAAAGACAAAAGTTGTAGTATTATTCTTCCTAATAGACTTTCTAGCCCAATAGTTGCAGAAGATGGTATAGATCAAGAAGAAACAATCTCTTCATTGTTATGAAGAATTTTTTATGACCTGTTTCTATATAAAATCCAAAATAACACTGATTTGGATTATACCATGAAAGAAGAATGGTCACCCAACTTCCATAAACCTGAGGAGAAGGTCAAGCTCTCCATATAACAGGTAGTAATAGCTTATTTGGATTATATAATATGGATTGCCAAATTCAAGAAAGACTTGAAAAGTATTTTGGAAGAAGCAAAAAAGTTTTACATAGCAAATGACTTAACAAAGTCAATTCTTCTCACTATCAACTGAAATTCTCAAGATCCTGGAAGGGTTCAAGCTAGAACAGAAAATATCATGATTAACAAAATTAAATAAAAAGGATCAGACCAGATTCCTTGACATTTGGTTGGGACCAAAACAGAAAAGTCAGGATATAATTGATTTAATAAAATCAGAAATTAGAATAATAGTTCTGACAATATCTAAGAAGAAGTTGACAGAAAAATATGCTTACTATATTATCAATAGAATACTGATTTCTAGAATAAATATAGAATGCAACATATATACCTAAATAAGAAGACATGTGATGAACTCATAGCTATGTTCAGAAAGGTTTTTAAGAATAAAGCATTAATTTGTAAAACAATACCAAATAGTTGTATCCATAACAAACAAATATATGGTCTCAAAAGTATCTGAAAAATATAGTTGAAAAGCCATATATCAGCACTATTCTGTCGGCTCAACAATAGTAAAACCTTTGATTTGGCCATTATAATCTGATTGAAATAGAACCAGATCAAAAGCTGAGAATCCGGAAATATCTTAGATAATCCTGTGAACTTATATAATATGATCAAAAGAAATCTAATAGCTGTAACATTGGCTCTGGCAAAAAATTACAAATTACCTTTCAAAGTTGAAGATGGAAGGAAACCTTTAATTGTTAGAAAAGTATCTTATCTATTAAATCAATACTGCAGAATAGTAGAGAATATGAGAAAGCCATTCCATTACTCCGTAAGCACAAGATCATGTTCCTAGACCAAATCATCAATTCAACTATAATGATGCTCCAGAAATGGAGAACAATCCAGATTTTTTTCAACAAATACAAAGGTTCAATTCCCTCTTGATATAAAAAGGTCTGAGAAAAGGTAACAGAGAATCATGACCTTCTAAGAAATTCATTGTATGGACTAGACTGGACAGGCTACAATATTCAAACTGAAGCTTTCTCAGCTTATCCATATAGAAGAAAAACATTCTGGGTAGCCTGCTCTAGCTTTTCAATGAACAAATTGGAAAAGATATCATTCTTGAACAACAAAATTCAATTTATTTCATATAAGTTGACATACAATTCTACTAGTAATTATACTTTATTCCAATCAGATAGATTATCCTAAGTAGAAGAAGTAGATGTATCACATGTCTGTCTGCTTTTACAGCTAAACAAACATGAAAATTTGAGAAAAGGAAAACAAGTCCTCATACCTAACAACCTTACAGATTGGCTTATAGCTACAAGACAACAAGCAAAAACTTCATTAATATCTAAATCAGAAGTAGAAATCCAAGTAGAAAACTGGAAAGCCATGTTAATAAGACAAGCTATCTAATCAAATGAACATATAGATGAACTTATAAATATTCTGAATTATAATAGAAGGAGTATAGTTACTCGGTTTACTTTCTATATTGATGGATCATATAAAAAAGGGACAAAAGATAGTGAGCTTGAAATGGGTTTGGCTTGGGTTCTAGTAGAAGACAATAAAGTTGTGAAGCAATTCTCAGTAGGGGCATCAACATTGCCATCAGCAATCAGGACAGAAATATTGGCTATTTTAACTGCAATATATATAACTCCTTGAAATACAACAGTTATAATATTCTCTGATTGTAATACTGCAGTTAAGACATGGAAGTCCATCAGTACACAAGTGAAGATATCAACAAGAAGATGGACAAAGACTGCTAATTGACTATTATGGAGTAAAATCAAAAATTTAGTTAAAAAGAAAGATCTCACCTTGGAAATTATAAAGGTTCAAGCCCATGGAATCAATAAGTTCAATAATCATGTAGATCTGCTTGCCAAACAAGCTAGACATGAAAATTCAATAATCTGGTACCAACTATTAGAGTTAGGGATAATTCTGACAACAGTTATATGAAGAGAGCATACAATAGATATCAGTATTAGAGAATTTGTCAAAAAGTTAAACAAGAAAAAGATAGGAAAAGATTGAACAACACAGAAAAGGATTCAAGAATTGTGGATCTAAATTGACAAAATTATAGACTGGTTGACCTTCTAGAATCAGTTCAATCTATCCAACACCTTCAATATCTCTTTCAAAGATAATAAAGACAAAAGCTTCCTAACTAACCTGACCCATAATGAACTTTCAGTATTACAGATATTAAAGAAAAGGAAACTAGATATTTATACCATAATGATATGTCCAGTATGTGAACTTTAAGAAAAAACTTTAAAACACTTGTTTGAATGTTCAGCTACTAAAGAAATCAGAGAGGATATATAGAAGAAAACAAAGGAAAAGATCAACCAATATATCAGTAAAGAAATAAAAAACAAAGAAGAAGTCCATTCTGCAACCAATAACTGGACAAGTAAATGGTTAGACAAAATTCAGTGATCTGATAGAAGTCTTGTCAATACTATTTGTGGATACATAGAAGAGAACAAAACCACTTCCTTGAAGAATTATTTCAAAGTACAACTCAAAATTCCCCTGACAGTCATGCAAACATAATTTGTAAGCTTTGTTATAAAATAAGGAAAAATTTCAAAAAGAACATATGGAATAGCCACTGCAAAAAAGTTATAGAGTGGGAAAAAAAGCAGAATATTATCGAAAAGGACAAAAGAATCAAAAGACATGGGCATTGATCCATCATACAGGTCATACAAGAATAGGAAGAAGAATCCATACTTGCAGAAGATTCAGAACAAAAAGTCTCTGAAAGAAAGGAGGAAATGAAGTATATATAAATCATCAGGATTGGATTTGTTATGGAAAAAAATAGTTTGGTTTTTAACTACAGTTAGAATTTAAAATGATCTACAGTAATGACCTGTAGGCAATAATTTTATTGACTAGAGAATTTTTCAAGTCAGTAAAGGAGTGAAATATCATTCCCTAAGTTGCATCTAGAGAAATAGTTTTTCAAAAATGGGTAAGTTAGCATGTAAAAGTCAAAATAATTTGTAAATATCTGATATATATACAATAAAGACAAGCCATACTGACCTGACTGCAGATTAAAAAATAAAAAAATAAAAAATATGAAAAACTCTTTCTGTTGATTCTCTGATCATATTTAAAAAAGATATTTGCAAGAAGTCTTATTGTAACAAACTGAGCCTACTACTTCACTTTCGCTGAGACTGCTGAGACTCCCGAGATTGTTGAGATTGCTGAGCCAACATTATTATGTTAAGACGATATTACAATCACACCACATAGATTATTTGGACTTGTTTGCTATAAATAGTAATTAATTATCAGACTATGGTGAATAAGATACCAATTATTTCTTTTATTTTTATTTCTTTTCTCTTATTTTCCATTTATGATTAGTTGTATATTATATAAGTTGTCTGGACTATAAGCCATATGATTTATATATTTTTAGCTCTATGTATTTTATATTTATTTTGTGCTACTTTAAAATATATAAAAAAGCTGCTTTTTTATCTTAATAAAGATAACTCTTTTGCACATTAAACTCATTGCTTAAGAATTCACTAACTCTGATACATCCATTTCAAGTCTTTTACAACTTGGTAGCAGCGAACTAACAAGACATTTTCCCCTTGCCACACACATACACATTTGAATCTCTATCAAAATGAATACCGAACAATTTGTACACTTTATGCAACAGTTTAACAATACCATGGCTACTATGATTAAAGGAATAAAGAAAGACAAGAGCAAAAAGAAGATTGCCACAGATGGTTCCTCTTTCTTTTCAACTGCTATACCCAAGTCATATTGAGAATTCCTGCCTTCAAAGGAGAACTAGAAGAAAATGTTGAGGTTTGGTTGTGTCAAACAAAAAACATCTTAAAAGCCTAAGGAGTCACCGAGGAAAAACAAATGATTCACTATGCTGCCACAGGATTCGAAGATGCCACCTTACACTGGTTTGTTAACAAGATCAAGAATTCTACTTCACCTGTCTTCCTCTCCTGGAATGAATTTAAAAAGGAGCTTAAGAATGTTTTTCAGCTTCCTCACTACCAGCAATATCTGCGCACCCAGTTGAAACACCTGTACCAAACAGGAACCATTCAAGAGTACTTCACCCAATTCAGAAATATAGTAAGCCAAATTGACACCATGGGACAATTGGATTAAGTTGTTTATTTCATTGATGGCCTAAAGCCTATAACACACATGGAAGTGAGTTACCAAGCTTCTAAAACATTGGACAATGCATGGAAATTAGCAATCAGGTATGACACCGCCATGTTTGGAGTTGAGAAGTCTGCCAATGGAAGGAACACTGCAAGAAGACCACCAATCAACAACAACTGCTATAGAGGAAACCGTCCTGCTGAATTGGACCAAGCTGAAACTTAACAATATAATCACAATTACAATAATCACATACAACACTCAAGAAAAAATAACAATGCTGAAAGAAGAACTATCATTTGCTACAACTATAGGAAGGAAGGACACATCACTCACAAATGTAGAAGTCCACCAAAAGCCAAGATGAACAATATTGAAGATATCTCATGCATCCCAAAAGCTAAATTCATTCAGATAGAAGAAAACAAGAAACAGTTGCTACATTTCAATGGGAAAATTAATGGATACAAAGCCTGGATCCTCCTGGATAGTGGAGCATCAAAGAATTTTATCGATGAAAAGTTTGCTGCAAGACAATAGCTGTCACAAAAGAACATCACCCCATTTATTATAGAACTTACTGACAAAAGAAAAAAGGAAGTTATTACTAAAGTTAATATCAAGTAACTAGAGTTGGACACCTACCACATCACTGAGATCTCTGCTCAAGTTTTGAGCCTGCAAAGATATGATGTTATACTTGAGAAGCCCTGGTTGTATCATGCCAATTCTAATATCAATTGGAGAAGCAACATCTTCACCTTTCAATATGGACCGTGCACTATCACTGTCAATGCTAGCCCATGTAGAACTAAGCAAAAACCTGAGTGCCAATCACTTTTTATTTCCAGATATTAATTTGTCAGAATTCTAGCTACCGAAAAACTATTGGCTATCTGTGCCACCACTGCTGAGAAAGTCATACTCAAGGAAACCAAGTTTGCTGTTGAAGAAGCTGCTGTCATCAAGAAATTCACTGATATATTTCCACCTGAATTGCCAAACAAGTTGCCAACCTGAAGAACCATTAATTATGCCATAGATTTGCTGCCTAAAGCTAAACTACCCTCCAAACCTACCTATCATCTCTCCTATATAGAAATGGATGAACTCAAAAAACAACTTGTCAACTTCCTTGTCAAAGGATTTACTAGACCTAGCACCTCCCATTTGGTGCCCCTGTGCTTTTTGTGTATAAAAAGGAAGAAATATTATATCTCTATGTGGATTATAGAGCCTTAAACAAGATCACTATCAAGAATTAATATCTACTACCACATATAGAAGAATTAATGGATTGAATAACTGGTGCCAAATATTTTTCAAAGATTGATCTCTACTCTGGTTACTACCAAATCCACATCAAAGAAGAAGACATCCACAAGACTACTTTTAGAACCTGCTATGGATACTATGAATTCTTAGTTCTTTATTTTGGATTGACCAATACTTCTGTCACCTTCATGACTTTAATGAATGATATCTTCTATTTATACCTGGATGACTTTGTACTTAGATAATATTTTGATTTACAGTAAGACAAAAACTGAGCACCTACAATATCTGAGAATTGTACTGACAACCCTCCGAAAACATCATCTATATACTAAAGCCAGTAAATATAAACTTTTCCAACAACACATAGAATATGTAAGACATTTCATTTCTGATCAAGGACTAGTTGTTGACCTGTGCAAAGTAGAAGCCATTAACAACTGGCCCATACCCATCAATGCTTCAGAAGTTAGATCTTTTCTAGGACTAGCAAGCTACTATCACAAGTTTGTATCTGGATTTTTTGCAATAGCCACACCTCTCACTGCTTCCCTCCACAAAGATAAAACCTAGAAATAGACTAACAAAGTCCACAATATCTTTGACATCTTGAAAAAAAAGTTGACTATCACATCTGTCCTCTTATTGCCTGATCCTATCAAACTATTCATTGTAATAACTGATGCCTTAGACTTTGCAATTGAAGCTGTCTTGACACAAAACCAAGGAAATGAAAAACAGTCAATCACCTATAAATCTAGAAAACTATCTTCTGCTGAACAAAATTATGCTGTTCATGAGAAGGAACTTCTAGCTATTGTGCATGTCATTAGAACTTGGAAAATGTATTTGGAAGAACAAAAGTTTACCATTATCACTGACCATGCCTCATTAGAGTATATTAAGATCCAATCCAACTTGTCCAAAAGACAAGCTCACTAATTAGAAACTCTCCAAAGTCATAACTTCACTGTTAAATACCAGCCTGGGAAAACAAATATTGTAGCTGATGCCCTGTCAAGACAATCATACCTTGCTTCCATCACTATACTCTCTGCCATCCTTGTCGATAATCAAACTTTCCTGCAAGCCTACCAACAAGACAAGTATTTTGCTACCATTTTTGATACACTGTAATATCCTGAGCAAGCTAAGGAATAGGAAAAGAATCGTGTCAAACACTTTATCTGGGAGAACCAGAGAATATATCTTTGTAAAGGACACTATCTAGTCATCCCTGTTAACAAATGTATCTGCATCCACATCCTTAGATAGCACCATGACATAGAAGCTGTTGGACATTTGGGAATTGACAAGACCACTGAGAATATCATGAGAACCTTTTACCAGTCAAAGATGGAAAAAGACATTCGTAAATATATTCAGACTTGTGACACTTGTCAAAAAAACAAAGCTAGCAATCAATAACCTACTGGACTCTTCCAACCATTGTCAACACCTATCAAGTAATGGGAAGAAGTCACCATAAATTTTATTGTACAATTACTTTTGACAAGACAAGAACATGATATCATTGTTGTGTTTGTAGACCACCTCTCTAAGCAAGCACACTTTCAACCTATGTATACATTTGTTATATCACCAGAAGTTATCAACATCTTTTTTAACATTATCATCAGAAACCATGGGTTATCAAGAACTATTGTATCAGATCAAGATGCAAGATTCACTAGCCAATTCTGGCAAGCTGTATTTAAACACTTAGGAACCAAGACTGCCATATCTACTGCCTTTCATCCTCAAACAGATGGGCAAACTGAGTGAATAAACAGAATCTTAGAAGAAATGCTTAGAGCCTATTCCACCTACAAACAAGATCAATGGGATAAATACTATACTTCCCGGCCACTAAATTCGCATATAACAACTCAAAGCAAGCTTCTATTGGATTCACATCCTTTGAATTAGACTGTGGATAACATCCAATCCTCCCGATCACTATAACAACAACTGCAACAACCAATATATCTACCACGAATGATTTCTTACACTACTAGAATATCATAATTGAATTAGCCAAGAACATACTCAGAGAAGCCCAGGAATAACAAATAAAGTATGCTAATGAACACTGCTGCCATCTCACATTTAAATTAAGAGATCAGGTCCTGCTCAACATGAAGAACATCAACTCACCTATAGACCAACACTACCCCACCAAGAAATTAACACCAAGATATGCTGAACCTTACACTATCAGTGAAATAATCTTCCTAACTGCATACAAATTGGATCTATCATTTAGCATGAAAATTCACCATGTATTTCACGTCTCTCTATTGAAACCATATCAACTATTACCTAATGATTTTCTCTGAGAAATTCCATCATCACCAGTAATCTACTCTGATAATAAACAAGAGGAATATGAAGTTGAAGCTATCCTGGACAAAAGAACCATCCGTAAGAAAATTCAATACCTAGTCAAATAGGTAGAATATCTCTTTCATGATGCCACCTGGACCTCCAAGGATAAATTAATCAATGCAATACAATTAGTAAAAGAATTTGAAGAGACAAGAATTTCTCACTCTTAAGAGAAGAAGAATATAACAATCTGAGCCTACCACCCCACTTTCGTCAAAACTGCCAAGACTGTCGAGATTACCGAGCTGATATTATGATGCTAAGATGACATTTCAATCACATTATATAGATTATCTGAACTTGTTCGCCATAAATAATAATTGACTATCAGACTATGGTAAATAAGGTACCAATCATTTCTTTTATTTTTATTTCTTTTTTCTTATTTTCCATTTAAGGTTAACTGTATATTACATAAGTTGTTCAGACTATAGCCATATAATTTATGTTTTTTTAGCCCTATATATTTGATATTTATTTTGCACTACTTTAAAATGTATAAAAAGGCTGCTTTTTGACCTTAATAAAAATAACTCTTTTGCATATTAAACTCATTGCCTAAGAATTCACTGACTCTGGTATATTCATTTCATGTCCTGTATCTATCTAC
>CAJVPT010004222.1:0-13844 GCA_910592055.1 Acaulospora colombiana
CTCTCTTGTTTAAAAGACTTTTGTCTTGTGTAGTGGCTGGCTTCTGGTTTTTCCAAGAAAATTGCCAAAAAAGGAAAAATTTTTTAGGAAATTTAGGATCAGCGGAAAGAGTTTTTCATCCAAGAATTTTTTTTTATTTTTTTTTTATCAAAAAATTGATAGTGATTATATATTTATCTACTTTCTCTATCAATATTACTTGTTTCTTAAAACCTTTTCTTATTAATAGACTTACTCCTGTAATATATGAGATATCTTTATTAATACTATAAAAGTTTTTGTACTCTTTTTGATTATAAAATACCTATTTAGTATTACTATATATTAACTTTGTTTTACACAGTTCTATTATATCTATATCTTATTCACATATATCTTCTATAAGACTATATTAATATATTTTGTTGGTGCTACTTTTAATATTATGTGTGCTTATACTTATTATTCTTTTTAATGTTGTTTTTTTTTTTATCATTACCTTGTAGGTCTTTATTTTTATCTTTTTTGTTTAGAAAGTTAGTTTTTTTATTTTATAAGAATAATTTTAGGTCTAAATTATCTAATTATATATTGTAGTGCTTCTTTTTTTATTGATATTTGCTCTTTTTTGAGATTTTTACTAAAGATAAACCAGGTTTGTTTTCCTTTTTATTATCTTGAACACTGGTATATCTTTTTAGAAACTATTTGTCCCTCTTCTATTATATCTTGTTTTTTTAATAATAACCATTTTGTTTTCTAGTTTAACTATTTTGCTATGTAGTTTTTCAAAGTTGACTAAGATATAATATAGCAAATTTTCTCACTTTTTATTTCTATATTTACTCATTTTTATTAAACTATTATATTAATTGTACCTTATATTGTCAATTGATTCTCTATTGTTTTCTGTAGTTTGGTTCTTATATTTTTTATTGTTTCTTTATCTCATACTTCTAATTTGAGTTCTATAAAATCTTTTTTAATTTCTTGAAGATGAATCTCTTGAAAGTAACTTTCTTGATGATAGATAATTCTTATTAGAAGAGGAGAAGAAACTTATTAATTCACTATTAAATAATAAGTCTATAGGTACCTATTATTAGTTTCAACTTTTTTATCTTGTGCTTTGATTCTTTTCCTTTCTATATCAAGGGTCTTTTTATTTTCTGCCACTGTATTTTTTATACTTTATAATAGATATAGTCTATATAAAATGATATATTGTCTATAAACTTGGACTTGTGGATCTATAGTATAGTGGTAGTACTCCCAGGTCATAATTACAAGGTCCAGAGTTCAATACCATATGAAAGACAAGTAAAAATTAAGCTATTAGTGACACAAAGGTTGCATTTATTCTATAATACCAATTAGATATCCCAGTATAGCTATGAAATTAAGGGATTATCCACTTACTATACCTATAACAAGGCAGAAACTGGCTCTAACAAGGTAATGTCAAATAATATAATATTCTTGATATGCACTGATTCCCTTTGAGTGATCAAGTTAAGTAGTCAAGTCATTTTGGTATTTTAAGAAAAAACAATACAGTTTCTATAAGAAATAAAAATAGATCGATAAAGAAGGTGAAAAAACAAAACAAATCCTTTCAAAAAATTATATATTAACAGAAGTCATAAAGATCTTATATAAAAAATCCTCAATATCAGTGGTACTGAATATCTTAGGCAAGTTCTTGATATATTAGTCTTCCTTATATGGAAATAGCAATAAGTCATCTAGTGAATCATGGTTCTAGGAAGTGTCACTTCGTTAGACAAGATTCTATAAGTGAAAGGTATCCCATTAAATTAACAAGTTAAAATATCTCCCAATTTTTCTAACTTTGTTAAGAATTAAGAAAAAATTCTATACTAGATAGTTATATAGTTCCCCTATTTTGGTTAGAAAAAAATAAATAGATGTCCTTATACTATTCATTGATCTGTAAATTCTTAAACAATATGGATAATTACTCATCCCAGTTGTCCCTAAAATCTATCTTAGTAATTAATAAAGATATTGATACTAGTGCAAGAATAAGCTAGCAAGTTATAAAAAAAAAATAAATAAATAAATAAAATATTGTTTATAGACTTTGTTGAGAACTTCTCTTGTTGCAAAGCATATGATTATAAAGTTTTATTTCTTTAATATAAAAGAGTTTTTTGAAATATAACATGCTTTTGCTTCTATATTATTGAGTATCCTAGCTACTAGACTTGAGTAGATCTTGTTAGTACCTAATAGTTTTACAGAGTTTTGATTTCTTTTCATTACAATAGTATTAATCTCTCTATCTGTTAGTTCTTTCTTAAAAAAGATAATTCTAGTAGTTTCTGTTTTTAGGAGATCATTTATATGGTTTCTAGATTTGATTTTCAGTGATTATATCACTTGATATGAGTCTTGACCCTTGTTTTTATTTTAATATTATAGATATATATATTTCAACTTTCATATATCCTTTAAAATATTTTTTATAAGGTGACAAAAGGTTTTGTATTCTATATTTATTAGACTAACATGTCATATATCTTCTTTCTCTTTTTCTTTTATTGATTGGAAGACCTTTTTATTTAATATTTCTATGGTTTATATTTGATTATTGATCTTATTTTTGAGCTGTTGTAAACAGAAGATCTTTTCTTTTTTATTTATTTTTTTTAGACACTTGAAAAAATCTTCTTCTTCCTCTAGGTAAAAACTTAACTATTTATTTTCATTAATAAATACTCTTTCAAGAAATTTGTATTTGTTTTGCATCAATTTCAATATGTTATTCAAGTATACTTTAGTTTGTTCTTTATTATCACTTGAAATATTGGTTATCATTGCCCTACTTTGTATTTATTCTTTTTATTTATGAAATAGAAATTTAGTAATGAAGTTGTTTATCTGTTTTTTGTTGTATAGATACTGTATTCACTTATATTATGATCTTAAATTTTATCCTTAAGTATTTCTACTTCTATCTTCTTCTGTTTTTATCTTTTATTATTGTTATTTCATTATTTATTATTAATTTATTTTCTACTTTAGTAATGATTTCATTGAAGTAGTTTTATTCTTAATAGTTTTTTTTTAATTATATTCAAATATTTATCTTCTATATAAAGTTGAAGTAGATTCTCTTCCTTTCTTTTTTCTTCATTTTAAAGATAAATAATATATTATATAAGAATTTACTTTTTGTAAAATATTATTTTATCTATTTCTAGAATTTTAGTAATAATACTATTCAGTATAATAAAGTAACTATTATTATATCATTATGAATGGTCATATTTTTTTATTAGATAATTTGTTATGTAGTCTATATTTATCTATTTTATTATACTTCTTTATTAATTGAACTAATATATTAATAATATTTTCTTTTTTTTTGTTTACTATCTGAAGTATCTATTTTGTTTTATTTATTATAGCTTATATGTACGAATTAATATTATTGTTATATATTGTATTGCATTATAAATAGTCATATAAGTGGATTAATTCTTGCCTTTAATACTATTTTAGTAACTATTATTAAGTTTGTTAATCCTATTTTAATATAAATAGAACTTATATTATTGTTTATCATTTGGTATAAATATTGTTTACTTGTTTTAATCAGTTTACTATTTATATAAGGAGTGTTTTGATAGCTTGTTGATATTAATTACTTGATATTATTCTATTGTGAGTATTAATCTTATCAATATAAAACTTTACTGTACTCTTGTATAGATCTTAATCAAAAGTGTTTTGAAAGTTAACCTTTATATATGTATATATTGTAGCAGGCTAATCAGTGAGTCTGTTGCTAATGACCAAAAGCTTGTGTAATCTGCAGATAGAAGAGTCTGTCCTTTTATCACATACACAAAAACACAAAAATCAAGGCAGAGGTATAAAAAGATTTGGACAAGTCTTAAGATAGTTTTTCCCTAAAACTACTTATAACTTCACTATTATAACAATCTATCCAAAGATTTGTCTTAAGATTCATTATTTTATTAAGTCATTGAAGGAAGTTATATTTATACATTTTTATATATAGGGTTATTATATAATCACTATAGATATTCTAATATTATGTTATGCATAAATTACTTCATGGTTAGCTAATTTTCTATTACCTCAGCTTATAATTTTTTACCTTTTTGATGTAAATGGATTGTTTACGCATTCTTCTATCTTGCAAGGAGTATGGTAATAATCAGCAATTGATTGTTTCACATAAGCTTCAGTCGTGTCACAATAATCAGTCACGTGACCACAGTGAAAATTCTGAACTTGGTCTGACTTCTTTGACCTTTAACAATATTCATGTTACTTATTGATATGTTTTGATATTAAAGAATTAAAGATTTGTATATTAAGCTATTTAGATCTTGAGAAGCTTTAATATCTTTTTGAGCCTTGAAGGATTTGTGATTATTTAATTTATTGAACTAATATATCTTTTTTCAAGATTTCTTGTAGTATTAAAAAAGATGTCAACATGAATTAACCTGGCTATAAGCTTTGTGAAGTTGATAATGGCTCACTTCTTTTGACTATAAATTAATTATAATTTGTTTATTTTTTTCCCTATGAAATAAAAAAGTAAAGTAACTAATAAATATATATAGAAGTTTTCAACTATTGACTAGTTTGAGTGTTCAATACCATATTGTTTTATATTGAATTGTCTTTTTTGTTTTGTGTTATTATTACAAGAGTATATTTCTTATATTTAATGTTATTTCTTTCTTTTGGGTAATTACCTAAAAAGAAAATTCTAAAAATCTGATGATTTTTAAAAAAGAGTTTACAGTATATATTTACTAATTTATTTACTGTATATATAGTTATAAAAATTAGTTATAAAAATACAATTATCACCTCATCAATTAAAAAAATTAAATAATACTTGTAAAAATAAATAAATAGAAACTTTAAAACATAATTTAAATATAGAAACTCAATAAAATTTAATAAATAATATAGTTGTAAATACTATATAACTAAAAACTATAAATTTATTTATTGATTTTTATTTTTTTTTAACCTGTAATTATGTCACAATAGCTTGTCTTTATTGAAAAATTAAAATAAAATCTATAATAGTTTACAGACTTTTACAAAATAACTAACCAATCTTTATATATAAATACTCTAAATTAGATTTTAAAAACAATATTATACTTCATTGGTAGATTGATAATTATCTCTATCTGCTAAAATAATTATTACCAGTTTGTTACTATTGATTAACCTGAAATCAATGAATTACTAAGTCAAAAAAGGAAAAAAAAGAAATTGATTTGAAGAAGAAAACAATTCAAGACCCATAAAAAAAATCTATCCTTAAAAGGAATTTGTCTAATTGAGATAGTCTTTTTGCTTTACTTGAATTTAAGAAAAAATTATTTTTTTTACTTTTTGTAATATCAGATAAGTCAATTTAACTGATCTTTTATTTAAATAAGTATTGAATTGAAATATCTCAAAAAAAGCATATAGATCTTAACTTTTTTTTATTAAAGCTTTGTTATCACCTGAAAAATTTAAGTAAGAGATAGAATTTTGCAATTTATATTATTTATTACTTAATTTTTTGATGTTATAGAAGTTTTCAATAAGAAACTTGGACTTTTGAAAACAAATGTTTTCAAAACTTTCTTTTCAATTATCAATAATATTATTAAAGTATATGAATATAATCAATAGGAGCTTGTTTACATTTCAAAAACTAATGTATTTCATATCAGTCAATTATCTTTGATAAGAATTTATAATACTTAAAATTTAGGGTCAAACTAAAATAGGTAAAATTCTTCAGAAAACCATGAAAGTAAAGGCTCTAAAAGAATCAAAACAGTCAAAAAAGAAGAAAATATGTCTTTTTACTATAAAAAATCTTTATGAGCCTCTCATTTCAAAGATTAGACAAACCTTTAGATACTTTACAATCTATTTTTTTCCTTTGGAAACTTTTTTATTATTGATATTAAAGGTGTTACTTGACTTTTATTAATTATTAAAAGTCATGTTTTTGAGTAAAAAGGTTTGTAAACAAAAAAGTAAAGGTAGAAACATCTCTTGAAGTCATATTTCAAGTTGTTTTAAGAAAAGTATTAAAATTTTATTAGTAAAGAAGTGTAAAATCTTCTTGCAAGCATCTTTTTTTTTGTGTAGTCAAAGGATCAGTAGAAAGAGTTTTTTAAAAAAACAATAAATTTATTTTTTATTATTTAATATAATTTTAAACAATTTATTGTATATTATAGATAATTACTATAAATATCTTACAATATCAAGCCAAAAGTTAAAAAACTATGTATTTACAGATAATAATTGAAATATATTTGAGCAGATAATAAAATTTCTTATAAAATAACTATAATAATATTAGCATCAATATATTAAACTTTATAGATTAACATTCACAATCCAGCAACTCTTTTTGTTGATTCACTGACCATACACAAAAAAGATGTTTGCAAGAAGTTTTAATACTTCTATGCTAATAAAGTCTTACTACTTTCCTTAAACTATTTCAAAGAGTTTCCTCAGAACTCTCTTACCTCCTCTTCCTCTTGTCTACAATCTTCTTTGAACAAACTGAACTCTTGTGGCTTGCAAAGTTCAGCCTCTACCTTTACTACCTACAACAAGAAAGTTCCTAAAGGGAAAAGGACCAATAGTGAAATATCTTCCTCCTCTTAGTTATAATGGAAATAATAGAGGTTAAAAACCAGTCAAAGGACTTACTTTCCTACCCTTTGAATGGTGTTGTGGCCTCTCAGAACTATCTTTTTCACGGCTTTCTGGAGAATTTTGCCTACCCCAGCTTGACCCTGAAATTTCGAGTAGCACAGATCTCACCAACTCTGATTGGTCGATGCGAAACATGTTGGACAAAATTGATAAACTAGCTCCTATTGGCCACCTCACATGTCTGAATGCATTTTCTCAGCTCCATAAGAACCTGAGATCCAGCATAAGTTGTTTTGTCTGGCGCAGGTGGATACAGGACATGTTACCGACATATCACTGGATACAAAAAAGAGTTTGTCCAACCATAGTAAAGGTCACAAGATACTAGATCGCTTCCTTTTAAAGATCAAAACCACCTATTCCTGATTGTATGTCAGGTAGGTTCCAACCTCTACTGCCCGAAAAGTCTAAATCAGAGAAAGCAGGAAACCACTTAGGATACTCAGTGATAAAGCTCATGCGTAAAGTAACCCAAGAAGTTTTTATCCTATCTTCAAAAAATCCTGAGCTAGAAGACTGGAAGGTTAATACTGCTACACCAATCGAAACTCGAGTCTGAAAATGTCAGCAGTGATATGCGAGCCGGCCGGAATGTCTGGAAAATCCTTATTGATCGTTAGTACCAACGACCATCAGCAGGGTATGTCGACCGCAAGGCTAGGTGCTATCCTTCATATAAGGAATTAAATCTGAAATAAGAGGCACAGATGGGTAAGTATATCCATATTTAGATAGGAATGGATTTAATTGACGATATACTGGAAGACTTTCAAGTTAATCATATGGACACCAATATATCACCTGGGTCTTCTTGGTTACTCCCTCCCATAAGCCTTAAAACTATACAGTCTCCTTTTTGGCCTCCACCTTATTTCTGTAAAAGACTCAGTAGAAGTCTTCCCCTAGACCTTTCCACAAGGGGAATTTGAACAAGACAGGTATGCATCAAGAAACAAAACTGATATATTTCTCATGACTGTCCATTTTTCTTTCATTTCTTTTATTTTCATTTATAACACCAGCATGTTCTAGGGATGTTGGTTTTTCTTTGTAAAAAGAAAGGGCAATAAGCCTCGAAGTAGCTTTAGAATAACTTTAACTTATCGTTATCTTTATCTTTTCTGAATATACATCCATGTATTCGTGTTTTGTGCAATGTAAATTTGTAATTTGGGATCCAATAAAGTTAGGCATGAGACCGTTTAAAAAAAAAAAAAAAAAAAAAATCAGAAATAATATATAATTCTCTAGTTTTTGGATAATATTTAATATTGATATCATTATTATCTAATTAAATAAACTTTTTGTTGGATTTATAAGTAATCCAAAAAATAATAATCGTTAAAAATAAATTAGATAAATAACAATTATAATATTTATTTTTGTTTATTTAAACTTAATTTACAAAATACAAATCATTTTATAATTTTCAATCAACCTTCTAGAATCCCCATTCTTTGGGGGCAACTCGCATTATTGATGCTTGGATGGGCTGTATGGTCCAAAGGATCAAGTGCCCTATCCACTCAAACTGACAAGATCATGTATTTTTTTTAATTTATATTGTATATCAAAATTGATTAGTATATTTGTTATCATATGATTTAATAATTTTATCTTCAAATTAGATATACAAATATCTCGCCACTTGATGTTCATGTCGGGGCTAATCACATATGGCCAATACGATAATCTACTCTCCAAAGACTCCTTGTTTCTTTTTCCCTTTCTCTTCGTTTGTATTTGTGTTGTGTTGTATTTACAATATATTTATTTATATTTTTATAAGTACATCTATCCCGAGACAAGCTCATGATCCACATCATGCAATAACTTTAATAATATTTTTAGTTTTTTATAGTCTATTATCGATATTTTTATTTATTTAATTTATTATATATAATTATTTTAATTTAATTTATTAAACAAGTTTAAACATATACTATACATATAAATTTTTATTTTAATATTGAAAAAAACATGTTTGCAAAAGTAATGTTTCATAAAAAATAAATAATTTTTTATATTGATTCAAAAAAATATTTTAATTGTTTGAATTTATTGTGATAGAAATATGATAATAGGATTAGGAGATTTTAGAGAGTTGATATATATTGTGATAATTATCTAAATAAGAATTAAAAATGATTAATATTATAAATCACATATATATTTTTTCTTAATAAATATATACTTATCTTTTTATAAAAATATTTAACTTTAACAATCTTATAACATATTCTGAAACTGAGATTATCAAATATTTAAAAGCAACTCATTATTTAATCATCAGTTCCATAACATTTGATCAAGAATTCTAGTGCAAATAATAATAACCCAGAGAGCACGACATCACACTTGCAACCAGCCCTATGAGCACACAATGACTACTGGTATTCTTAATTTTTTTGCTTGGAAAGAAAGAGATGTATATTGCTCAAATGATCATGAAGGATTGATATTTTTTTGCGCAAGGCCAAATTTTCTTTTTTCAATTCTATGACAGAAACTGTTACAACAGATTTGGAGATTGTGCATAACTTGTGGGACCATTGAGAATCTTTGAGTTGTTGAATAAGGGAGTTAACCTTCTCCCTTAAGGATCGATTTTTTTGAAGAAGTTGTTCCTTAGCAAGATGGTGAGCAAGATATTTTTGTTTGTGAATGTGAGACATTGTTGTATTATTGTATGGTTGGTGAATTGGATGGAATTAATAGAAAACCAGTCACAAAAAGTATCATTTAAATAGAAAATATTTTTCAGATGACATATGATTTTCTGGTCATTGAAAAAAGATCTATATATAAGAACACAATGATAAACACATGTAAAAAACATGGTGACAATAAGAATCCATGAGATAATATACTAAATTAAGATTAACAATAATTATTACAAGTCGATATGTCAGCTCCTCAGAGTCTTCTGATCACATTATCACTACTTTGATATGATCAGAATGTTATTAACACCTTTTTTTTGGTCTTCTTTTAAAGAAGCAAGTATAACTTGCTTTGTTTATAGCTGACCTCTCATAAACTCATAGTCCCCAGCTTCATAATTCTATTTTTCTTTTTAGCTTTGCTTCCGCATGTTACCTTCATTGCACATGTATGTTTTTTTTTTATTTTACATAATATATTTAACATAAAACTAATTTTTTACATTGCATTTTATTCTGATTCCCAATTGCTACTCAAGCATTGTAGCAAACAACATTTCAAATTTATTTATTTTTTTAAATTTAATAAATATTTTTTGCTCTATGAATATATATTCTCTTACAAATTTATATGCACGAAACTATACTCCATGAATTTATTTCACAAAACTATGTTTCATAATTCTATCTGTGAAACTATCTACTTTATATGCTCCACAAATCTATTCACAAGATTATTTACTTTATATACTATACTTGTAAATATATTAAAATATATGTTGTTTTTATATTTTTTAACAATTAAATTTCCAACTATCATTCTTTTTCTCAACTAGCATAAAGGCATTCAGATCCAGAATGTATAATTTACATATTTCCTTATTTACATATCTTTTTGATCATGTTTATATTGAAATACCAACCATCTGATCAAGATTATTTAATAAATAAAATATATAGAGAAATGATTTATTAAATAATACCAGTACAAAAATGAAGTAAATGAATGTAAAATTAAATATATTGATATGGCTGATATCTAAAAAAACTCCTTAGGTTTTAATATCGATCTCAAGAAGAATGATAACTTATTCTCACCTGAAGTTTTTTTTAATATCACTAATGGATATATGATCATAAGATCGAGAAAAATCAATATTATTATAAAATAATAATATTGTTGAACATCCTTGATTACTTAAAATTTGTTTTGAATCTAAATGAATCAAATTTTGAAAAAACTAAACTGCCCAGAAGAAATCCAGAAAAATCCTTTTATAATATATTCATGAATAATAAGTATAATTACCAAAATCTTAATCATAACAAACGTCTATCTCATTATACAGTTTGATAGAAATGAATCTTCTCATTATGATAACTATATACAAAAAGAAAGCTGAACTTCCAAGCTTCCTCACAGTGGTCTGATCACTTCAATTGATTTTCCATTCATAGTAATCACCTTACATGTTTTATCAGGTCACATCATGTTTCACATCAATCACATATAATCTAACCTGCGACAAACAGATTTCAACAGTCCAAACACTATAAAACTTTCACACATCATCACTCTCACTACACACAATCTAAAAGAGATAAGAAATATATAGGTCAAAACACGAGACATGAAGATTCAGAGTTTGACAAATCTACTAATCAACTTATTAAACATTGATCTTGTATCACGATGAATGATACAGAGATATCCAGATCACATGAAAGTTTCATACACAATAGTTCACATGATGCATGACCTAAAGAAAATGCCAAACATATAAGTCATCACACAAAAAATGGATACAATACATTCATCACAGGTGAATTTTTCTTGATCACATGTATAAAAAAATGTAAAATTTTACCTTAAATTAAATATCTCAGTGGAGATGCATCTTGGTCCTATTCTTATACTTGTGAGGGAAAAAATTTCAGTCTTGAGCTATCCAATGAGTCCTTATATGCTCTATTCAGATTAAAACTCATGAAAATAGGGGTGGGTCTCGTGCATATATCATCATGGGTAAACAGAAAATTTGATACGTTTAATCTGATAACTCAATGCAGAATAGATTTTCTCTAATATATATATTAGTACAAAAGATGAAGCAGATTCTGGGCTTTCGAAAGATGGTTTCGTGCTTCATTTTTGATCTAAATTGACAGAGTTTAATATGAAGCAACTTTTTAAAAAATATAAAAAAATGTAAAATTCTTAATTTTTTTGAACTTGTGAGGCCATTCTGGTCGAACAAAGAGTTACATCACAACAAACCACATATTTTCAAGAAGCTCAGGTCTCGCACTATCACCACGTGAAAAAAATTTTTACTTTTATCACAAATTCGTCGAGTTGCGAGCATGACAAGATCAATAACAAAAGTAAAAATATTCAAAAAAGATATTAACCTAACCTTTCTCAAATCATTTCCACTGAACGAAGAGAGTTTCACTATGACAACTCATATATCATTCGAAAGCTCAAGATCAGACCTATCATATCGCATATAAATTACTTAATTCAATTATGTATTCACAAAGTTATAAGAAAAATAAATAAAAAATTTGTCTAAAATACTGAACATATCTCGTGTATGCAATCCAGATGCCAAATAAATAAATAAAAACAAATTTGATTGGTCAAAAAAAAAATTTTTTTAAAAAACCTATAGGATTCCAAAACTTTCTAACATTTTCGCTAAAAAATTCCATTCCAGAAGAGCCATACTAACATCGTTAAAATCCAATCTGAATCTCGCTTATCATATATTTTTTCAAATTTTCGACTCTATAAACATATCACAAATTTCCACGAGATTTGATTGACCTGTTCTTCACAAAAAATCAAAATCATTGATAATCTTTTCTTGTCACACTAATCAAACATTCAAATGACTGCAGATTCTGAGATTGGTAAAAAAGTTGAGTTTGGTAGAACTAACCTATAAAAATTTTTTTCTATTGATCATTTCGAATTTTTTAATAGATCATTTCAATCTGACATAATTGGTTTATTTTACTAATCACTGGTAACACTTAGAACCAATGAAATGGGTTCTTTAATAACCAGCAATTCTAAAAATAGATCCTAGTTAGTATTGAGTTTATAAGATTTTTATTGTTTCATTAAGCTAGTCATTTTTCATGTGTACCTGATGGGATGTATAACACCTTCCAATATTCTCAGATATTATTTGCTCAGACCTCGAAAGGGGGCACGTTATCTTCTTTGTCATCACTTGTGGCATCAGATTAGTTCCTATTAACTGATTTTCAATTAAGCAAAACATCAGATTGAGATATCCTGAGCTAGAAAAGCGGGGGTCCTGAAGACTACCAGGATAGAAAGATTTTGAGAAATCTATAGTAGGTTAGACCAGAAGCCTTTCTTCATGCAATCCTTCTGGTAATATAATCATAAATCTCAATCTCTGATCGATGAAAGGCCAGAAGTCTCATCTTCCTGCAGCCTAACTTGATTTCAAATTTGTTTCAAATGATTGGATATGACTTTCACAGGATAACCGGTAAAACCTGATCAGAAGATAATTTTTTGATTTTTGGTCCTTAAGTGATATTGAATTTCAGACCTTGTGATTGCAACCCGGGAGCACTACCACTATGCTATTAACCCACAGGTCTTTGTAACTAAACTTTTATACTATATATATTCAATAAATATATTTATATAAGTAGTTATGCAATATCTATTTTACCATAAAAGTGCAGTAAAAAAAAAAAAACTCTTTCCGCTGGTCCATTATTTTTCTAAAAATTTTCTTTTTTGACAATTATTTAGAAAAAAAAGAATAACACATTCCAAGCTCAGCAAATACGGTAAAGAGAAACACAACCACATCACCCTACTTGAAGTAACACATAAAGTTCTATAAACAAGCTGTCAGAAAAAGAGTACATAATAATAACATTAGTACTTTATTCATCAACTTTTGAGGAAAAAAGAAAACAAAAGTAAATCTGAATCACAGTAAGGCCAAGGGACCCAACATCAACTCTCCTAACTTCCAACCAGGTCAGTGCAAATTTACACTTTTCTAGACATTAGAAGGAACCTGGCAATATAATAATCTCAATCGGTAAACCAGTCAAAACTCAAAATTTGCAAAACCCAAGAGGACGTCAGGAACCCAAGAGCAATAGCTAGAGATTATCAATAACAACACATCAGCAACACATAAACAACTAGCACGTAACGCAAACATGAACATGTCACTTTAAACAACATAGACATATCAACAGATTACGTGACATATCTCTAAACAGATAAACAAGCTCAACACGTGTTCTAGCTAATCACAAAACACGTTCCTCATATCCAGTTTACCCCTTAATAGAATCAGTACACGTGTTACTGAAATCAACAAATAAACAGATAAACAATCTGCAACTCATGTTTACCCCACAAGTGATCTACTAGTACAA
>CAJVPT010004223.1:0-13842 GCA_910592055.1 Acaulospora colombiana
ATAGTTCCCTTATCAGTACCCGAGCCTTATCTATAGTTTCTTACCTTGCAATACTCAATCTTTCATGTCAGACTTTCGGGTTTTTGGATTCTAGACCATTATACATAAATTGCATCACCCACGTGACCCATAACACTAGGAAAGGTCAAATAGTTTACTCTTTGGATATGATTAGTGGATATTGGCAAGTTGAAATGAATCCAACAGATAAGAAAAAAACTGCTTTTATTATTAAACAAAGAACTTTTGAATTCAATGTCATACCTTTTGAATTAACCAATGCATCAGCAACTTTTCAATGACTCATGAACTATATTTTCTATAATATCAAGGAAAAATATATATTAGTATACTTGGATGATATCAATACATACTCTACAATATTTGAGAAACACTTACAACATTTAAAGGAAGGTTCTAAAAGATTTAGACAATCCAATTTCAAGCTCAACTTGAAAAAATGCCACTTTTGCAAAAAGGAACTTGTATTTTTGGGACATATTATTAATTGACATGGAATTCAATCAGATCTGGCCAAAGTTGAAAAGATGAAAAACTTTGTCATACCAACCAATACTATTGAACTAAGAGGATTTATTGAACTAGCATCTTATTACACCACTTGATATCAAGTTTTGCCACCATTGTGAACCAATGAACAAGCTTTTAAGGAAAAATAATTCATATCTTTGAAATGAAAAATGTCAATCAGTATTTAAGGAACTCAAGGAAAAATTAGCCACTGTATCAATCTTGACTTACTCAAATTTCTCCAAGTCCTTTCTCCTATATACTGATGTTTCTTACAAAGGACTAGAAGTTGTCCTAACTCAATTGAATAAACAAGAAAATGAACATGTGATAGTCTATGCAAGCTGAAGTCTTGTTGGACCTAAACTAAATTACTCCACCACTGAAATTGAATGTCTTGTTATTGTCTGGTCCATGAAATACTTCTGTCCTTAAATCTATCTTCAGGAATTCATTCTTATTACTGACCACTCAGCTCTTCAATGGATGATTAATAACCCACTCCAAACAAAAGGACAACATGATGGATACTTACTATTATGGATTACCTCTTCAAAATTCAATACTAGAAAGTTAGAAAGCATCAAAATGCTGATATATTATCAAGACTCTCTTCAACTTCAACATCTTAATCATGGATTTGGAAACCTATTAGCAACCATACACCTATCTCTCTACTGAAAAACTATATCTGGACTTAATGGCAAAGAAAATAATCTCTTTTAAAAAACAAGTAACACATTATCTTACTCAATACCACACATTATTCCAATGCAATACTAAAAACCCAATAGAACTACTCAAAGTTATTAAGGCAACTGAACTGGAATCAATCTTACACAACCTCTATGGAAACATTCTTACTGGACATTTTGGAATTAAAGCAACCTATAATCGAGCAAGGAGTCAATATTATTGGCCTAATCAGTACAAAACTATTACTAAATATATTAAAAGTTGTGATACTTGTTAGTAATAAGGAGCTCCTATAACACATGAGAAACTTCATCCTATATCCGTTAGACAAACTTTTAATTGCATAGAAATTGATATCATTGAATCTTTGTCAATAACTTCTCAAGACAACTGATATATTGTTATAGCCACTAAATATCTTACCAAGTTGCTTGAAGCAAAAGTTCTTAAGAATACCAAGCTATTGACATTACAAAATTCATATATGAGAATATTATATATCAACATAAATGTTCTAAAGTTCTCTTATTTGATCAAGGAATACTATTTGTTAATAAGTTAGTGGATACTTTATGCAAATTAATGACTATTTATCATTGACTCTCAGTTGCTTATTATCCACAAACCAATGGATTAATTGAACGATTCAATAAAATTTTTTGTAATACTCTGACTAAATATATTAGTGATTATAATGATACATGTGATACTCTTCTGAACTTAGCATTATTTGTTTACCACTCTATTCAAAATCATACTACTAAATATTTACCATTTAAGCTACTTTATGACCATGAAGAAAGGTCACCTATTGATCTTCAGAATAACAAACAGAAATCTAATAACATGTTAAATCAACAACTATAGTGATATATTGAATTTATTACTAGTGATCTTAGTAATCTAAGGCGTAGTATAAAACAAAATATTGAAAAAGTATAAAACAAACAAAAACAATATAATGATCAGGAAATCAAAGTTCAAAAATTCAACATAGGAAATAACATTTTATTATATGTATCAGCAAAAGCAAAGGTACATGATGATAAATTTAGAAAAAAATAGATAGGACCATATTATATTCATAACATCATTGCACCAGGAGCATACAAATTAAGGAACATGAAGAACAAAGTACTCAAAAGAACAGTGAACACTGATTGATTGAAAAGATATTGTGAACAACCAATTTGAAAGCCAAGTATCATTATATAGTTATAGGACATTATATATTATAGAAAAACAAAAATATTATTAGTATTAGTTATTATATATATTCATATTTATACTAAGTGACTTATTGAATCCATATACTATATATAGCTGTAGATAACCTTGGTTTCCTGAAATATGAGAAATCTATAATATATGCCTTCATGCTAATCAGCTATGTAGCGCTAAGCACAGAGTAGTATTTGAGACTATAGCATTCAAAAAGATCACTTATTTTAATTATTTTCTTCTTTTTTTTTTTTAACCCACAATTATGCTGCAATGGTGTGTTTTTATTGAGATATTGAGAAATACCTAAATATTTTACACACTTTTATAAAGCAACTAACTCATCATTGTACATTATTAGTTAAAGGACTACACTACTTAAAAAATATGAGGAATCTATTAATATAATACAGACTAAACAAAACTAAGTCTAAAATAGATACTCTAAGCCAAATTTAGGGAACAATATTTTACTCTCCTAGTAGCTTAGCAATAGTGCCTCTAAGTCAATCAGGGTTATTGCTAACAGTTTGTCACTATTAATTATCCTGAAAAACAATAAATTGCTAAAGTTGGCATTGGAAAAAAGGAAAGGGAGAATGCAAATCAAAGTCCTTCAAAAGGTTCTTGCTCTATTTCATAGTTTTCTCTTGAAAGTGATTTGCCTAATTGAAATATTCTCTAAGCTTCATGATGTTTAAGGAACTTAGCTATTCCTGAAAGTGACTTCAAGAAGAATGTTTGAGGAACTTATCTTTCTTCTAATATATGGATTCACTTATCGCTAATCAGGCCAATGCCATATTATGAAAGATTTTACCTAACTGGGATAAAAAAATCTTTCAAGAACTTTGCCTGACCGGGATAGAAGCTTGGAGACCTCAGCTTTTGTTCAAGAAAGCCTTTTCACCATCTGAAGAACTTAATGAGAGATAGAATTTGAATCTTCTTTTCATACCCATTGCTTGCCTTTTGGTATTATAACTGTTTCTTGAAGGTTGAACAAATATGATTGGAGGGGACACTTTTTCTAGAACTTTTTTTCCTACATTACCAATGATATATAGAGACACTAAGTGTGACAAATATGAGCTTGTTTACATTCTAAAAACTGACGTATTTCATATCAGTCAATCACCTTTGGTGATGATTTGTGTAACTAAAAATTCAGGATCAAACTGAGACAGGCAAAATTTCCCAAAAAATCATGAAAATAATAGCTCTAAGAGGTCTACAAGTGACTGGAAGAGAAAAAATAAGCCCTTTTGTATCAAAAACCTCTATATATCTCTCACTTCAAAGATTAAATAGGCCTTCAGGTACTTCACAGTCAGTTTTTCTTTCTTTAGAAACTTTCTTGCCATTGATATCAAAGGTATTGCTTGACTTTTTTTGGTCACTAGGAGTCAAGTTTTTGAGTGAAGAGGTTTGTAAACAATAGGGGAAGGGTAGAAATGACTTTTGAAGTTATACTTCAAGTTGTTTTAAGGAAAGTATTAAGATTTATTAGCAAGAAAGTATAAAAACTTCTTATGAACATCTTTTTTGTATATAGTCAAAGGATCAGTGAAAAAGTATTTTTAGATTATAATTGGTTATTTTCTTTTTTATTATATTATATTATATTTATTTGATTATAGCTTCTCTTATCTTAGTTTATTAATTTATTTTCCTTGAATATGACACTATAGTTGGATGATTATGACAATTATATATGAATGTTGAAGTATATAGTATCTATTAGGAGTGAAAAATATAAACATGGAATAAGAGCCTTCAAAGTGTTACCTCATATCACAAATCACTGGTTCACAAAATATTACAGTTATAGCAAAATATTTCAGTATCAAGCAACAAAAAGAATTTTTATTAAAAAACAAATAGCAAAATTAATTATTTGATTCTTCTTTCTGGGAAGGCATATCATTTGAAACTTGAGGAGAATTAGGATCATAAGTAAGTCTTTGACCCAGATGCAAGGATTGCCAAGCTGGAGAAATACTTTAGGAAGGAGGACCGATTAAACTCATTTACCACTCACTGATAGCTCTGGAGGAAGGTAAATTTGGAAGGATATTTGCTTGAACTAGTTGAATCCACAGTTCTTCTATATTGAGATGAAATACTTGAATTTCTGAGTGCACTACCAACTGTTGAGAAAGCTTTAAAGCCAATGTTTTGAGTTTACTTGAAGGAGCAAAGTTATCTGTTGCTGATATTGGATCATAGCTTCTTGATCACGAAGATGAAGCCACCACAAGGTATCTTTCTGAGCTTTAAATTGCTCATAAAGTATAGAAAGTTCAGTCCAAATAGAGACTAATTCTTCTTCATATTTTGAACAATAATAGTGTAGTAAAGCTTGACCAAGGAATTTTATTTTCTTTTGTACCAATACGATGCAACTAACCACTGGATTAGGATATTCAATAGTATGCTCAAGTCTGTTAACACAAAATATTTTCAAGGAAATTGAGTTATGGAATATGAGAATTAGTGATGAATTGTTCATTAAGCCTATTTATTTAATATTGAACAGAAACTAATAGTCAGTTGAATAGCTATCATATCAAATCAAATTGAGATAGATTGATCATCAATAATGCAACCTTAAAATATATTTAAGGAATATCTACATGAAAAATTTCCTATAAAAAATATCCAAACTCAGCTGACAACAATTAGCTGCAAGGAAACTGAACTTACTCAAAATAGATAAATTATCTATTTTGGATGAAACTCCAAATGGATATAAACTCCCATACAATCACATTGCCCCAGTAAAGGATAGTATCAAAAATATTCTTTTGAAAATGAAATAACATATGCAACAATATGATTACATAGCTACTCTTATTAATTTATACTATTTGGGAGAACTATTTAATACTTTCCAGGATCCCAAACAATTGTGGCAACAGTATCTCCAGGAAAATCCACTTCAAAATTCTCACTGCTATTATCACACAGCTAGGCATACTTATGAAATCTTTCAAGACAATCCAAATCAAATTTATTGAACAAAGTTCTTATCCATAAACTATCTATTTGGGATAACTAATGAAATTTATTAAAATGATTTTATTACCTATATGAAGAAACTTGATTCAGTGGATTTTATCTTTTAAGGAGAGGAAAGTGTGATAAAAATAGTCTCTAATACCATTGAATAGTTATTTTTAATCATGATCTTCATTCAATTTCTATTCTTATCTATCTATTTATAATTATTTCTTTTATATTCTTTAATATTCTTATTGATACTTGATTAGCATTGATCACTTTATCAAATTTAATACATGATATAATTTATCATAGATCAGGCAACCCAGGAGGCCTAGGAGGCCCAGGATACCTAGAAGGCTCAAGTGGCCCATTTTTACAAGTATATCAGCAGTCATAATTTGCTCAAAAATAGAATAAGTTAGTAGATAGCTTCACTAGACTTTAGAAGTTTAGAAATAACTTCACTTTTCTTTTGTGTGATTGGATATTTTCTTTTGATTTTAAGACTAAAGAAATTGTCCTAGTTTTCTTGATTTATTAATAAACTTGAGTTTATGCAAACCATATTTCTTGTAAAACACTGTGTGACACTGTTTATAGAATTCTTGGTGAATCTCTTCTTGAATATTTCTTTATTATAAACCATTTTTTTAATTCTTTCTTTGAAAATTGTTCTTTTAAAAGCAATTCCACTTGGACACATCAATCAAATATAAATTTGATCACAATATGTAAAATATTTATAACTTTCAAATATTAACTTATACATTATAGAAAAATTAATTCTCTAAATACAACCTAAGGAATTTGAATTAGTCTTAAATCAGTAAAATTATTGCTTATAGGTCATTACTATAGATTTTAAAATACTATCTTTAATATTATATAGACTTTATATGATTGATAACTTATTTTTTTTTTTGTACTCTGTCAGGCTAGTTACATATGCTTTATTAAATATTTGTAAGTTATATATATAATATAAGATGCCAAAGCTAATTCTTTATCTAACTTACTTATCTGATTGGTTTATCTTTCTAAGTACACCTTTAAGAGTAATTTATTACTTCATTAGGAGTTCAGGTAAATATCCTTTCAACTTTTAACATCATTGCCTGCAGATTACTCTTTTGAGTTCTGACAGAGATTAAACCCAATCATTTCATCCTATACTTTACTTCATTTCACAGAACCTGTTTGAGTATCATATTTTCTAATTTTTCTTTCTTTAATAGTACTTGATATGACTGATTTCCTGATACCGTGATCTTGTTTTTTTGTCTCTGTAGATGTGTGACCTTTTGATCTTATCACCTCTATTGATTCCTAATATCCATTTCTACTCTATCATTTTTTCACATATAACATTCCAAATTTTCTTTCTGAAGTGGTTATGTATTTTTTTTTGCATCTTTATTATCCACTTTCTTGCTTTTTTACCAATTCCTTTTTCATAGCACTTTGAGTCTGCTATCTTATTAATTAGATCTTTTTTAATTAGTCCCATGCAGAAACTAAGTATGTCCCAACCAATGTTTGAAATCCTTTCCACTAGTTGAGCTATTTTCTTATCTATTTCTTCTCTTTCCATTCTGTTATTAACTGCCAGACTTATCTTTTTTTTTTCTGACTTTTTTTTCCTATCTATCAGAAGTTTGTTGAAACCTTGTATTATATCTTCTATACTCTTCTGCTAGGTTTCTTGCCACTGAGTTTTATATGCTAGACATTATAGCAAGTGTTTTATTGTTTCTTCTTGCTATCCACATGTGAGACATTTTACTTGCTTATATAAGTCTAGTCTTTTTGGGGCTAGCTTTGTTAATGTGGATAGCTTGTTACTGTTTATCTTAACAAGAAAACTTTTTCTTTGTAATCCTTTGAAGGAAGTATTCCATGTATACCTATTATTTATTCCTAACCATCACTTCCAAAGAAGTGTTCTTTCAAAACTTTATATTTTGAGAGTAATAAACTTCAAAACTCTTCCTAAAAACATCTGCTTTACTTGGCAGTAGTCATACTATACTCTTCTTGTTTACCTTTCCTCTTCATATACACCCTACCTAAGAAGTTAATAGCTAAAAAGCTTTTCTAGGAAAATGAAACCATATGAAAAAGTATCCCCCCTCTCATTCCTATGGAGATTCCAGAGTCTAGGAAAAAGTTTGGACCAACAACTTCATGCCAACCAGTAGGCAGACATCAATAATACAGATAAAAATGGCTTCTCTCTCAGCATGTAGCAATTTTCTTGATTTTTTTGAGAAATTTTGCCTACCCTAGTTTGACCCTGAATTTTTTGTTACACTAGATTTTGAACAGATTAATTGACTGAAGTCTGGGATTGATTGTTCCACGGTTAGCAGAAATGTAAACAAGGATACATGTGATATGTGATGTGAATGTATTTCCTAAGCTTTATAAGAAACTTAGATCCATCATAAGTCACTGACTAGTTTTACAAGTAGATAAACATTACATTAACTATGATCTCCTCTCTCTCATTAACTCTGAAAGTGTCAAGGCTATTAATTGAATACCTTTAGAGGCAAAGTTGGGTGGATGAGTAGTTGTTAGGTATCCCTTCATTTCTTCTCCCTTTTCATTTTCTTGTAAATATTTTCAACCTTCCCCCTCCTTTTTAATTTTCTTTTTTAACACTAACTAGTCACAAGACTAGTACAAGAGACCTCCAACATCGGATGGTGTTGGAACTCTTGTGCAAGTCCTGACATGTTAAGTCCCATTAGTGTGTGACAACAAGCTGGTCAGTGAGTGCACTAGTGTACTCTAGATAATGTCGATTCCTGAATATGGAAATGGATAAGCAATGCACAGCATGTGTATCTCACTAGTCCCCACTTTGTTTTTAAAAGAGAAGTATTTATATTAGGCAGTCATGTATTTTTCTTATCCTGATTAGGTTAGATATAGATTAAGTCATAAAAATAGTTAGCTCCCTATTCTATTTCTCTCTAATAATCTGTAAATTTTTAGACAGTATGGTAAAGTATTCATTCTGATTGTTGCTAAATATAATCTTTTCTTAATAAAGCACTGGAAAAGATATAGATGGAGCCAGTTTTAAATTGAAAAATATATGCCTATTATTTATTTGTTTCCAAACTATATTCCATGTGTATCTATGCTGGTTTGGATTTAATGACCCCATTTTTTGTCTATTCTATTTTGGGTTAATTATTGATGTATCATTATTTTGGCATTAGTTTTTTTAATAAACTGTCTTATTGGAGCATCCAGCACTATATATTGCCATTTGTTTTTGCTAATAATCTTAGGTGAGTCCAGATTTTACTATTTTATTGTTGGAGACTTTAATACTTTTTTGGTTAAAATTTCTGCTTCCTCATTGTATTGAATGTTGGAGTATGCTTTAACCTTGATAAGATTTGATCTAATTCTTTTTTCTTTACCAGACTCAATATTTATTTCCACAAGGAGTAATTTTGTTCCTTTAGCCATCTTTTGTGGGTTTTTTGGGATCCTCCTTTTCTATAGTTTTCCATTTGGAGATACAGGCTTAACTATCAGTATGGATTTTTACCTTGCTGTTAATTGGTACTACTAGTAGTATAGTGACTATTGCTACTAGTTCTGCTCTTATAAATGAAAGCCAATTAGCTACTCCTACTTGGAACTTACTTTCTTTTTCTGCTTCTCTGATTTGTATCCATACTGCATCTATCTTCATATTTTCATTTCTATAATCAACAAGGAATCTATCCAAGTAAAAGGTCATTGATTTATTGCTATTATACCTCTTATTACACCCGAGTATTTCAATCAGATGGGTTTGATATATGCCTTCTTTAATATTCTCTTTAATAAGCTTCTCTTTCCAGTTCTCTATCTCTACTTCTTTCAGTTGCCTTTTATTAAATTGTATAGTTACTGAGTCTATATATTTTTTTTTACTTATTAATCCCTTTAGGACTACCTTGGAACAAAAAATTTTTAAAAGTTGAGCTTATCTTATAGATTTTCTAGTATTAAGATAAGGAACCATAAATATTTGTTCTATGTTTGCTTCTATTATGCATCAGTTTTTAATCATGATTCCTTCTGGGTAGTCCTGGCATCGTATCAGATTTGATTCTAAGTTTTCCTTGGAGCTGTTATATTTGAAATGATCTATTTTTATACATTTTTTATTGTTACATAGAATCAACTTTCCTTAAAACAAGTTGTCACTACTGATTATTGCTTTTAGTAACCACCCAAAGTTTTTGTCTTTTATCAAGGTTAAGATTGAGTACTGAATATTCTGGACTCCATTTTAACCAATCTTTTTTTCAAGTTCTTGTGAACTGTCCTAGTTTATTTTCTTATATCTTCCATGTTATTGACAAGTAATATTCTGGAATGGATCTCTTACTTGTCCTTTGTAAGAGTTGGAGCATTCACTAGTCCAATACTTCTCTAGTTTCATAGTTGATAAGCTGATTCATGTACATTAACTTATTGTGTTTGAGTGATGGAATAGCTGTACTGTATTCATTTATTGTCAAATAATCTTTAATTGAACTATTTCCAGTACTCCAAATAAAGACATCATTTCATTTCCAGTTATGAAAAGTTATCTCTATATCTTTGGTCAATTTCAATACTTGTAATGTGAAGTTGTTCCTTTCCAGAAGATAGTTTAGTGAGTTACATGTGGGTAGATTGAGAGGTTTTCAGCACTTAATCTGTGATTGTTTTAACCTGATAATTGTTATAATTCTAGCTGGCTCTAAGTTATTTAATCTATTGCATAATCCTGTTATCAGACTTTCTTTTTGCAACATCCAAATACTCTTTAAATTGTAAATCCTGGGATAATGTACTACACTATTAGATATGAATCAATATAGTGTGGCCTTATTTTGGACAGCTTTTTATATACCATTGTCAGAATATTACACATTTGTCAGGATAGTATACTATGTTGCATTCTGAATTCGATTCTAGGTATTTAGACTCTATTCAGAATATAAAGTGCTTGTTTGTTGATTAACTTTTTGTTCTTTAGGAACTTGGTAACCATGTTGATTTCTTTAAGTATATATTCTTTGAGCCCAATAGCTGATTTCTGGTTACCTGTTCAGATCCTTAAGAATCTTGTCTGTTCAGATCTATCCAATTTTCTAACTACTTCTCTGTCAATTTTTACTTGGACCTCTTTGGATATTGATTGGAATTGTTAATAGTAATTAATACTGATTTGTTACTATTAATCTATAAATCATTTGCCCTATAAAAGATTTTGTTTCTTCCAAAATCTTTTCCATATCCTCTTTGGATCTTGCTATCTATATTGTATTATCTATGAAAGTAATAGCTGCATACTTTGACTCTAGCTTTCTTTCAGTATTTCCCTTTAAATCTGGATCCCAAGTTACTGATATTTTGTAGCCTTTGGTTTCATTATTCTGAATTTTCCACAATAAAGGGTTATAGAATATCACACATATTAGTAATGAGATAGTTTCTTCTTGATTAATCCCATTTCCTGCTGTGATTACTTTAGTTAGATTTTTTTCAAATATAATACTAAATTGTCAATTTTGAAATAGACTTATTATAATTTTGATAAAGCCTTCTAATATCTTGATTCTATTCATTGCCTTAATTAATATATTCAGGATAATAGTATTATATACTTTTACTGTGTCTTGGAAAAGCATCCATAACTCTTTTTTATTTTCTCTTGTTTTTTCACAAATGTTATTGAGAATTTGAATCAGTTCTACAATACTTTTTTCTGGTAATCCTACATAATTAGATCCTCTTAGGATATTGTTAGTCTTGCAGATATTTCTCAATCTGTTTGTAAGGATTTTGGTGAAGTATTTTAGTGTGACCTCCAGCAATACTATTGGTCTAGTGTTGAGGAGTTTATATCCCCATGATTTTGATTTTGCTATGAGGTATATATGGCTTTTCTTCTATTCTATTGGAATAACTTCCCACCTTAGAAAGCAGTTAAGCATCTTTCTAAGATATTCTTTTCCTTCTTGACCCAGTCTTTTTAGCATTTCATAATTAATTTGTGATCTCCTTGAAGCTTTATTATTGAGAAGTCCTTGAAGTGTTTCATATAGTTCTTCTTGGGAGATTGGTTTCAGTAGGTCTTTATATCACCTTTTATCAATATAGCCTTTAGGATTGTATTCTTCTTTCCAATCTTCCGTAAGGCTGTCAAAATTGGCATTTTATTTTTTGAATACCTCATGATGGTATCTCCTTATTTCTCTTTTGATTTCTCCCTTCTTAATAGTTATATATTCTTTTTCTCCATCTTTAACCTTGATCCTATCCAATGTTATTTTGACCCACTCTCTATCAGTCAAAGAGTTTACCATTCTCCTTAGATTACTATGTAAGTTATCACATCTCTATTCCAAAGTTCTTTTGATAGTATCTCTTGTTTTTTTTGCCTCTGTATTCTAACAAGCAAGTTTTAAACCTACTATTGCATCCTGTATATCTTTTTTTAGTAGTTTCCATAGAATTTGAGAAATGCTATATTGGATGCAATAGTTTTCAATCTGATGATTAGGACTGAAGGTAGAGTTGTGTTTTCTGATCACCATACTAAGGGCTTGCAATTTAATTGGATCATATATACTTTCTGCCTTCTTAAAAAGTGTAAATAGTCAAAGAGTCCTCCAATATTTAATGAATTCTGGCCCATGCCTATAATATTTTTCTTGAAAAGCAGATAGCTTCTTAATCACAAGCTTGTTATATACTGTCCTACATATTTGTTTTTCAAATATCTTTCAGATCTTGTTTGCTTAAGCTTCTCTTTTGCCATTTTCAGGTTCTTCTTTAAACAATGGATCCATTGCCATTCTGAGTTTGTGATTCAGGCTTTTACTGAATGCTTTCTACTGCTCAAGTATTAACGCTTTTATATCAATTCTTTGTTCCCTCTTTGTGGAAGACTTGTTTTTGATATCTCTTATGAAGAGATTGGTGTCATGCATTGTTAGAACTAGCATAGTATGATCACTTCCTATTGCTTTCTTCATATTCTGATTGTCAAATCTAAGTATTGGATAGTTTATAGGGCTTTGAGATATCCATATATAATCAATTTGACTACTGCTAGTAGCATCCCATCTTGTTGGAGTTTTATCTTTTCCTTTCCATATAGCTTGTATATCAAGAAAGAACTATTCATCTAAAAAGTTAAATAGTGAAATTTATAGGTACCAAGATTGTTTAAATTTAGCTCTAGATATTGATGTGTTGTCTTCTGCGAGGTTGTATACAGTATTAAAGTTTTCCATAACTATTATATGAAAGCCTTGTCTATTCTTTTCTTTAATAAAGCTTTGTACTCTCTTCTACACCTTTATGCTTTGTTATTTGTCTGAGGGAATATAGATCTGGATGATACACATCTTGTTCCATTTAATGAGCATATTAACTACTATTATATATTCTTCTATCTTTTCTACTGAAGCTACTTTTCTTTTTAGATCTTTTCTTATCAAGAGACTAACACCTGCACCATATGGAGTACCTTTATTGATACTATAAAAATGCTTGAAGGTCATTTGCTTCTGGAAGGCCCATCTTGCCTTTGCATTAGTTAGTTTTGTTTCACATAGCCTTATTATTCCAATGCCTTGTTCCTGCATTTCTTCTATAAGACTATACTGATTTGTACTATCAATAATGTCTCTAATATTGTGTGTCCCTATTCTAATTACCTTTTTTTGTATATTTTCTTTTTTTGTTTTTTCTATCTATTGGTCCTTTTCATTTCTCTCTAGAAATTTATCTTTTTCTATTTGCAGAAAAGTATCAAGATCTTGATCACTTTGCTGTCACCTACTATTGTTTTTCTCTATTTATCATGCTTTGCCCTTGTTTTATATATTTGACTTAGGAATAGTGGGCTAACATTCCTTCTTTTTCTATAATTGGACTGATGCACTTTTTTAGAAATGATTGGTCCTTCTTTTGAGTGGATCTTTCTCTAGCTTGTTTAGTCATTTGCTAAGCTTTTCTAATATTTTGCGTAGCTGAACTATCTCTGACTCTTGCTTTACAATTGATCTTAGACTTCTTGTTTTCCATCTTGTTGTTTGCCTTTGATGTCGTCTAGTATCCAAAGCTTTATCATCTGTTTCTGAGGAACATAGTGAAGCCTGATATGGGACTTGATTTGTTTCCTGGTGTCTTTATCTCCCTAGTGGCTCCCTATTGCTACCAGTTACTAGTGGTATAGACCTTATTGCACTTCTCCTATTTTCTGACCGACTATTGTTTCTTTTAGGTCATACTGCCAGTATAGCTTCTTTTTCAGTTTCCATAATATCTTCATTACTTTCTCTATCTCTGTTTGCTCTATCATGGCTTTTGCAATCT
>CAJVPT010004224.1:0-13836 GCA_910592055.1 Acaulospora colombiana
CTGATTTCTAGCTAGCTTTGAAATAGATAGTACAATGTAACATCTGAGTAAAAGCTTAATAAAAGACCAACTGGGGGGCTGAGCCAGCTTTAAAAAAAAAAAAAAAACTAACTAATATGTTATTGAAAAACTATTTCTCTAGATGCAATTTAAGAAATGATATTTTGCTTCTTTATTGACTTGGATAAATCCTCTAGTCAATAAAATCATTGTCTATAGGTCATTACTATAAATTATTCTAAATTTCAACTATAGTTAAAAACCAAACCATTTTTTTCTATAACAAATCCACTCCTTGATAATTTCCATATACTTCATTTCCTCCTTTCTTTCATAAACTTCTTGTTCTAGATCTTTTACAAATATAAATTCTTCTTTCTATTCTTGTATGACCTACATAATGGATCTATATTCAAGTCTTTTAATTCTTTTGTTCTTTTAGTAATATTCTGCTTCTTTTTCTACTCTATTATTTTTTTACAGTGGCTGTTTCATATGAACTTCTTGAAATTTTTTCTTATTTTATAACAAAGCTTATTGATTATGCTTTATGTAACTATCGTGGAATTTTGAGTTGTGTTTTAAGGTAATTCTTCAAGAAGGTGGTTTTGTTCTCTTTCATGTATTCACAAATAGTATTAAAAAGGCTTCTATCAAATTACTGAATCTCATTTAACCATTTACTTGTTCAGTCATTAGTTGTAGGATAAACTTTTTCTTTGTCTTTAATTTTTTTACTGATATAGTAGTTGATCTTTTCTTTTGCTTTTCTTCATATACTATATCTTCTTTGATTTCTTTGATTATTGGACATTCAAATAAGTATCCTAATGTTTTTTTTTTGAAGTTTATATACTGGACAAGTCATTATGATATAAATATCTGATTTTCTTTTCTTCAATATCTGCAATACTAAAAGTTTATTATGGGTCAAATTAATTAAAAATCTTTTGTTTTTATTATTTTTAAAAGAGGTATCAAAGGTATTGAATAGATTAAACTGATTCTAATAGGTTAATCAATCTATAATTTTATCATTTTGGATTTATAGTTCTTAAATCCTTTTCTGTGTTATCTAATCTTTTCTAATTTTTTTTCTGTTGAATGTTTTGATAAATTCTCTAATACTGATCTCTATTATATACTTCCTCTATATAACTTAATTATATATTATTATATAAATAATACCAAATAATATATAAATATAAATAATTTTTTTCACAAGTTTTATAAATTTTTGAATAAATGGTTGTTGAATTTTTAATGAATAGTCAATAAACTTTTAATAAATAATTTAATGAATAATTGCTGAATTTTTAATGAATTATTAATAAATTTTTAATGAATAGTTTTAATAAATAGTTATCAAATTTTTAATAAATAATTGATAAATTTTTGATGAATTTTTGATAAATTATTAATAAATTAATACTAAATTTTTATGAATTATTAATATAATGAACTTTTGCTAAATTGTTAATAAATTATTTAATAAATTGTTAATTAATTTTTTGACAATTTATTGTTAAACTTTTAATTAATAAATTTTTGATTGTCAAATTTTTTGATTGTTAAATTTTTGATTGCCAAATTTTTTATTGCTGAATTTTTAATTGTCAAATTTTTGATCGTCACTTTATTGTTAAAATAGTAATATGTCAAGTGGCAATAATTGAAAAGAATTCAATAATATTTTTATTATTAAATTTAATCAAATTTAGTATAATCCAGCTATCGAATAACATAATTTTGACTAGTATTAGTATAATGATATTTAAAGATTAAAAAATAATTTAAAATTTTTATAATAAATATAAGAAATTGTTTTTTTTTTTTTAAAAAAAAAAATATTCTCAAGAAAATAATAAAAAACTAGAACTTTTTATAAAAATTAAATAAATTATGATATATAAATCAAAACAATACTATTAATATTAAATAAAAAAATCTCTAGATTCTCATAATTTTCTTTTTAGAAATTACTCAAAAAAAAGAACTAACATTAAATACAGAAAACATACTCTTGCAACAAAAACACAAATCTAAAAACAATTCAATACAAGATAAGATTGTACTAAATACTTCAAACTAGTCAATAGTTAAAGACCTTTATTTCTATCAGTTACTTTACCTCCTCAACTAATAAGGAAGGGAGCAAACAAATAGTAATTAATTCACAGTCAGAAAAGAAGGAATCAATATCAACTTTACAAAGCTTACAACCAGGCCAATGCAGATTAATACCTTTTTTGATACTACAAGGAATCTAGAAAAAAGATAGATTAGTTTAATAAATCAAATAATCTCATATTTCCTAAGGTCCATAAAGACATCAAAATTTCTTAAGGTTTAAATAGCCTAATATATAGACCTTTAATTTCTCAATATCAAAACACATTAACAAGTAATACAAACATATATATATATATATAAGGATCAACTTTCAAAACATGTTCAATTAAAATTTACTACAGTAGGATAATAAAGCTACTATTTTGATAAGATTGATAATTATAATAAAACAATATCAAGTAATCGATGTCAACAAGCTACCAAAACATTCCAAATATAGATAACGAACCAGTTAAAACAAGTAAACAATATTGATATCAAATAATAAATAACAACATGAATTCTATTTATATCAAAACAGGATAACAAACTTAACAATAGTCACTGAAATAGTATTAAGAACAAAATTAATTCACTTATATGACCACTATTATACAATATAACTATACCACACTATTGTTATAAAAAAAACTCTTTTCACTGATCCTCTGACCACACACAAAAAAGATATTCACAAGAAGTTTTATACTTCTTTGCTAATAAAGTCTTTACACTTTCATTAAAACAACTTGAAGCTTGTCTTCATGTATCTCTCTTACCCTCTTTTACTTGTTTATAAACTCCTTTGAATAAAAACTTGAGTCTCTAGCGGCCTGAAAAGACTCAAATTTACATTTTTTCTACTAAGGGCAAGAATGTTCTATGAAGTAAAAGGATTGACAAGTGGAGTGTCACTTTACAGAGCTAAAAGCAACAAGAAATAAAGGTTTTGTTGGCAGGGGAAGGCTTATTATCTACCTTCTCACATACTATCTTGTACCCTCTTAAAAAGTCTACTGTTTTTTACAGTTTTCTTGGGGGATTTTGCCTACCTTAGTTTGACCCTGAATTTCTAGTAACACAATGTTACCTGGCATCTGATTGGTTGACATGAAACAAGTTAATAACTGAATGTAAACAAGCTCCTATTGATTACCTCACATGTTCTGATGACATCATTGGTGATAGAAAGAGTTGATTGGTGCCCCATGTCTGCTCCACTTCTCCAATTGAGTTAGTCTACAGATCAAGTTCCATGAGATCAATAAGATATGAAAAACAAGTCCTCAGGTAATGAAAAAACTACTATTTATTTAAGCTGAGGTCTTTCTCTCCTATCATTCTGGTTAGGCAAAGTTCAAGACCAAGGTCTTCTTTTTATCTCAGTCAGACAATAAGACTGAACGGTCTCTAGTCCATGCTAAGCTCCAACTCTTTGGCTACAGTTGAAAATATATTTTCCCAGAAGTTATTTAAGAATATCACAATCGACGAGGATTTCCACTGCTCTTCTGGTACCCTCCCACCATTGTAAAGCAAAAAGATCTTTGGATAAAGACTATTTTGGGCAATAGAAGATATATACCAGTAAAATTCCTTTAACTAGGTGTGGCTGCTAGAAGGTATCATACTGAAACAACATAATGTAGTCTCTACTAAGTCACATAAGAAACTGGGGTTCATCATAAGTCACCTTTTCATTGCAGATGGATAAAAAATCACTGTTCAAAGAAGGTTGGGACCAAGTGTGTCCTGGAAGTAAAGGCTCCTACTAGGCAATAAGTCTCCTCAGACAATACACAAGAAAGAAATCAAGATCAAGAATGGATAAGTTTCTCAGATGGTCAGGAAAAGAAAGGATATTCCAATCGGGCATTTCTTATTGAGAAGAGGTCTTGAGAAGTAGGTCTTTGGAGGAAGCTAGAAATATTTTTTTCATTTTTTTACTCTTACATTTTCTTGTGGTCTACTTAGTCATTTTTAGATATCCCTTTCCCTTTTTTTTCAACCCATCCTTTTGTAGTTTCCTATAATTCAGTGGCTTGGTTAGATATATGGCAGTGACAACCTGTTGGCAATAATGCAGTAGACTAGGAGGGTCTTTACCCAAAGACACTACGAAGTGAAATATTGTCCCCAAGGCCAAACATAGAGACTTTTATGTTTACAATGAGTTTGTTAAATTAGAAGAATAGTTTAGCTGTAGTATATATTATGTTGTTCGAATGAAAATATACTTATATTTTCAATTGATTAATAAACTCACAATCTAGTCTGGCTATGGGTATACAAAATATATATATATATATAACTATATCACAATAATATCAATTTATATATATAAACTATTATAAATAAAGCAAAATAAATACTTCAGATAGTAAACAAAAGAGAAGAAGATATTATTGATATACTAGTTTAACTAGTAAAAAAATATAATGAAATAGATCAGTTATAGGCTATACAACAAATTATTTAATAAAAAAATATAATCTCCTATAATAATATAATAACAGCTGTTTCAAAAACATATACTATATTGAATAGTATCAATCATTAGAATCCTAAGAATAAACAAAACAACATTTCACAAAGAGCAAATTCTTATACAATATATCACTTATCTCTTATATAACAGAAAGAAAAAAAAAAAGAATCTACTCCAACCATATATATAAAATAGATATCTAGATATAATCAAGGAAAAGTTATCAAGAATACAATTTATACCAATGGAGATCCCTACTAGATTAAAAAATAAATTAATATTGGACAATAAAATAATAATAATGAATAGTCAAGAACAAGAGGAGATAGAAGTGAAAACACTTAAAGACAAAATTCAAAGCTATAATATAAACAAGTGCAGTTCCTATGCAACAAGAAACAAGCAGGCAGCCCCATCACTAAATCCCTAATTTATAAACAAAAAGGGTAAATATAAAGTAGAGCAATAATAGTCAATATTTCAGGAAATAATGAAGAAGAAACCAAAGCATACTTGAATAGTATATTAAAATTATCACAAAACAAACACAACTTTTTTCAAAAAGAATTTACTGTATTAATGAAAAAGAATGGTTAAGCTTCACCTGAAGGAATAAAAAGATCTTCTCAAATGTTTAGAAAAAATAAACAGAAAAAAATAAGCATTTTATTTATAACAATTTGAAAACAAAACTAACAATCAAATACAAAATATGGAAGTATTAGACAAAAAAGTCTTTTGATCAATAAAAGAAAATATATACATATATATATGACATATTGGTTTAATAGATATAAAATACAAACCTCCTCATCACCTTATAAAAAATATTTAAAAAGATATAGAGAGGTTCAAAATATATATATCTATAAAGTTAAACCAAAAACAAGGATCAAAACTTATATCCAGTGATATAGTCACTGGAAAATAAATCCAGAAACCTTATAAATGATCTCTCTAGAAACAGTAACTACTAGGGCCATCTTTTTCAAGAAAGAATTAATAGACAAAGAGATTAATATTATTCTAATAAAATAGAATCAAATCTCCACAAGATTACTAGATACTAATAAGATCTACTCAAGTTTGATAGCCAAAGCATTCAATGGTATAGAAGCAAAGGTATATTATATCCCAAGAAATCTCTTTACACTAAAAAAACAAAACTTTACAGTCATATGTTTTGCAACAAGAGAAGTTCTCAACAAAGCCTATAAATAATATATTATTTTGCAAAATTATGTTTATTATAAAGTATAAAGAATACATTATTGAAAAGTGAGAAAACTTCAGAAACAAAAAGAAAAAGAGTTGAGATACAAAATAAAAAGTTGAAATAGACAATATGATATTCATGGACTTACTATCTAACAATAAATCAATAAGCTTCTTTTTCTCATCTTATAAGAATCATCTGTTAACAAAAAAGTTACTTCCAAGAGATTCACTTTCAAAAAGTTAAAAAAGATTTTATAGAACCCAAACTGGAAGTATAAAATAAAAAAAACAATGAAAGATACAATGATCTAATCATAGGAAACAATAAAGAACCCATTGATAACCTAAGGTACAACTAATATAGCAGTCTTAATAAAAATGAATCAAATGCAAAAATAGAAAATGAGAAAGATTCACTATACTTTATCTTAGCCAACTTAAAAAAATTAAGTGGTAGAATAACTAGACTAGAAAATAGGATAACTACCAATAGACAAACAATATATAGTAGAAGAGAGGCAAATCACTTTTAAAAAAGTATATCAGTTGTCCAAAATAACAAGAGAGAAAATGAGTCCAGTTTATCCCTAGCAGAAATCTTAAAAAAGGGTAAACATCAATAAAAAAGAAGCACAACAATATATTGTACGATTAGATAATTTAGATTTAAAAATATTTTTACAAAATAAAAAAACTGACTTTTTGAACAAAAAAGGTAAAGGCAAACAAAATAAGGATAGAGAAGAAGAAATTAACATGAAAAAAAGAGTAATAAGAATATGCACATATAATATTAGAAGTCTAAAAGACAAAGTTAATCAATACAGTCTTATATAAGAAATAAGTGAACAAGATATAGGTATAATAGGGTTGTGTGAGATTAAGTTAATATATAGTAATGCAAAATAGGCTTTCAATAATTAGAAAGAGTATAAATACTTTTACAGTACTAATTAAGATAAACTATATGATGCAGAAGTAAGTCTATTAATAAGAAAAAATCTTGAAAAACAAGTAATATTGATAGATGAAGCAGATTGCTATATGATTGCCATAAATCTATTAACAAAAAGAAATAAAATTTGCATTATACAAGTTTACATTCCATCAGATAGATATAAATGCAAGAAAGTGCAAAACAAGTTAATAAGTTTTATCAGTGAAAAACATGGGCATAGTTTTTACACAATCATAATGAGGGATTTCAATATAGCATACAATTTATCAAAAGATATAATATCCTTCTTTAGAGCATATTTTAGGCCTTCTTGATACCCAAAAATCTCTCTATTTAACTTTTTTGATAAATGAGGCTTTCTAGATATGCAAGCAATATGGGAAGAAAAAGACAAAATCCTCACAAGACAAGATGCCACAAGTAATAACAGAATAGATTTTATCTGGATGTCACAGAGCTTGATGAAATATATAATTCTACAATTCAACAATCAAGATATAAAAGAAAATACTGGAAGTAATCATATTATACTACTGGTAATATTATAAGATAATAATTTATTTACAAAAAACAAGACCATTAGATACTATACAACAATTAAAACATAAAAAATTAATCTAAAAGAAATATCTACTGAACAATGGCAAATCTTTCAAAAAAATTTGAATCATAAGTTCATAACCTTACTGGAGCCAATACTTAATAAGGAATCTAACAAGGATAAAAGAAAACTACAAGCTAATAAAATCTGGAAAGCCTTCAAAGATCTAATTTGTAATACAACCTTTAACAAATTAATAACTAAAAAACAGGCCTCAAATAAGAAAAGATAATATAAATATAATCTAGAATTCATGTAGTATAAAAAGGCTCTTTAATTAAAAACAGTTTTTAAGAAAACAGAGGTATCAAAAGAAATAGCAAAGTATAGAAACTCAGTATAGCTATTGAGAAACATAATACCATCTATAATCCATATTACCAAATAGAAAACTATTGCATTTAATTTAATAATTCTAATATTTTCTAGACATACTTGAAAAAAAATATCCAAGATGTAATAAAGGAGCTTAAGTTTATATGTCAAAACTTAGAAGCCAAAAAGATAAGAAAGAAGCTCAAATCAGTATTAAAACAAAGATGTAATGATTTCAAATACAATCAAAAAAAGATAGTAAGTTTACTAACAAATAAAGAAAGATGCAAAATAATACTTGATCAAATTAAGATTAAATAAGATAATATAGAGATATTAAAGAGATTAAGTCAGAATGAAAAAGAATACCTGAGGAAAATGCTTAACAACTTCTTGAAATAGGAAGTTATTCCTATATCCTGAAGGCAAAGTCATATATATTCAATAGTCAAGTCAAAGCCCTGGGATTGTGAACTTTTAAATACAAGACCTATCATATTATTGGAGGTCACTAGAAAGTGTTTTACCAAAGTTTTGATTAACAGAATAGGAAATATTTGTAAGATAAATAATATTTTTAGAGGACTCAACTATGCAAAGTTACCAGGAAAAAGTACAGCAGAACCAATTCAAATTCTGAATAACATCTGCAAAGATGTGAGAGAGAACAAAAAAGAGCTATGGATATTGTTTCAAGACATAGTCAAAGCTTATGATACTATTAATTTGGATATGCTAATAAAAGTGATGGAAAGAATCAAGACAATAAAAAGTTTTATCAAGATCATAATGAGCCTTTTCAAAAACAGAGAATTCAAAGTTATATTTGAAAATAATCTTATCAATCCTATAAAAGCAGGGGATAGAATCGATCAAAGAAAGACTATTTTACTATTAATATAGAGAATCTTCTATGACTCTTTATTATGCAAAATCCAAAATAACACAAATAGAGAATATAAAATATCAGTTACTTGAAATTCAGACTTCAACGGTAACATGGTTGAAAAGTTAGAATCAAGACATGCTGTGATAGCCTATATAAATAATACAACATGGATAGCAAGATCCAAGGAAAATATGAAAAAGATTCTAGAGATAGTAAGAATCTTTTATAGGATTAATGACTCTCAAATCAATAGTAACAAATCAGTTTTAGTTACTATTAACAATCCTAACTGTTATCCAGAAAAAGTCTAGGAAAGTATTAAAAAAGAAGTAATCAAAGAGCTTAACAAAGCAGATCAAGCAATATTTCTAGGAATTTGGATGGACAATTAAAAGATCTTGATTGAACTAAAGAAAAGAGTATTCAAAAAAATTCATGTAATTGCTAGAGCTCTCAAAAATAAAAAGATGTCAGATAAGCAAGCACTCTATATTTTAAATAGGGTATTAATATCAAGAATAAAATTTAGAATGCAGTATAGCTTATTGTCCTAGAAAATATACAATACGTTAATAGTAGCATACAGAAAACTCTTCAAATACAAAAGTTTATTATGCAAATCTACTTCTAACAGTATGATACATCACTCAAAGATCTATAATTTGAAAAGTATCTAGATGCTACAAAAAAAAAGACAAATAATAGGATTGTGCAATAGATTGAATAATCTTAGATCAGCAGGAATTACAACAATCATAAAACTCAAACAAGCATAAATCAAATATTGGGAACCACTCAACCTGCTAACTTGTGGCTTATTAAACTATTTTATAGACAAAGGCAACTTTTTGCTTCATATAATTAAGGTAGCTAGAGATATGGGAATTACTTTTCAAAGTTGAAAATGATATGATATCTTCAAATAGGAAAAAGGAAATAGTCTGATCTGAGAATATCTTTCACTTGAGGAATATAATAAAGCCATATCATCACTAAGAAACAACAAGTTGATGTATATAGATCAATTCATTAACTATAAAGCAAATGAAGTGAGAAATTGGTGCATGCTTCAATTCATCTAAAAAACTGGCAAAGGTTTAATCCCAGAATAGTTCTTAAATATAAGTAGAATGTTTCTCAAAAATCCTTTAAATCAACTTATAGAGTTGTGAAAAATAGATTGGCTAAAATGGAAGCCAACATATTTTATAGTTAGTCCTAACCATGACAAGAGACAAAAAATATGAATAATTAAAAAAATGCCAATCATTAACTAATATGGAGAAAACTACTATAAGAAGAATCTAAGAAAAAAGCAAAAATCAAATATTACAAGTGTCAGAATAGTGAAAATAGTCAAGAGACAAAACTAATTAAATGCATGGGTTGCTCAGAAGGTTTTATTCAAGAACAGATTTATATCATAAAAGAAGATATAGAAAAGATATATATGATATAATATCTTAATACAAGAAAAAATACTAGAAGAGTTCAAATACTAACAATCTCATATCCCACAATATCTTTGAAAAGAGCAATCAGAAAAACAATAAATAGTAATCAAGTATTTGTATAAAATCTGCAGGGGCTATTTCAGCAGTCTACTTCAGTATAATCTAGGATTCAAACAAAAGTTAACCTTCTATTCAGATAGATCACTAATAAATTATGGCAGTGACAATATGAAAATAGAAGCAGTATGGATCCAAATAAGCAATACAAGAAAAGAAAGCAGATTTTAAACAAGAATAGACAATTGGCCCTCATCCACATATGTAGAACAAACAGCAATAGTCACAATACTCCTAGTAGTTCCAATAGGTAGCTCAATTAAAATCTCTACAGATAATAAAGTCTGTATCTCAAAATGGAAAATAGTTAAGAAAGATAATTCAAAAAGAATGCATAAAAGATGGCTAAAGAATAAAAACTGGTTATTATAAATACAAATGTAGAGCTGGTTAAGAAAAAAGATCTAGATCTGAAGCTTATTAAGGCCAAGGCATATTCTTAAGACCTTTATAATAATGAAGCAGATGCTTTAACCAAAGATACTCTTAAACTTTCAGCAATAGAATAGAAAAATCTTATCTCATACAAAATCTCTATAGAAATCAAGTGACAGAACAAAACTTTAGATGATCCTATAAGACAATTCATCAAGAAAATAAATAATAAGACTACAGTATATCAGTAGACATTATAAAACAGAATAAAAAGGAAATGGAGCCACCAAATTCAAAAACAACAAGGCCATATATGGGATCTAATATAAAAGAGAATGAACAGCCATATGTAAAATACATATTTTAAAGATTGTTAAAGAAAAAGCTTTCTGATCAAGTTAATGAATGATGAGCTACCAATATTAAGTAAACTGATGATAAGAAGGCAGATCTATACAAGCAAATAAAATGTACTGCATGTGATCTTCAGGAGGAAAAAACAATTAATTACTTACTAGAATGTCCAGTGTATAAGGAATAGAAGAAGAAGATATGAAATAAAGGTCTTAAAGGAGTTCTAATAAATTTCAAAAAACTTTTACAGGAAAGTAAAAAGGAAGCAGAAGAGAAGAATACTAGATTAATAGTAGATATTAGTGAAGAAATAGGTGAAGTACACAAGTGGACATCTAGGCTAGTAAAACAGTTCGCAGCAACTAGTTAGAATATGCTAAGTTTCTTTGTAGGGTTAAAAAGAAGCAAACTCATTCTCGAGATGGTAGACCTTAAATGCTATGATAAAAGAATTGAAAAGAAGCAAGAAGATGGATCAAGAAGCTGCAAAGTATGACTTGTAACTAGTTCCAGAAAAAGGTTTGGAATGCAAGATGTGAAAGAATGATAAAATAAGAAAGATTGCAAGGAATCTAAAAGAAGAATAAAATAAAAAGATCTCCTAACCTTCCAGGTGTAAAAACTATATAACTAAAAAGGAAAACTCTGATATTAGAAAAAGGAAGATTAGAAAATAAAAATCTAAAATATATCTTATTAAGAAGGGTTAGATTTGGAATAAAATAGTTGGGTTTTGAGTAATGTCAGAACTTAAAGAGTGATTTGCAGTAGTAATCTGTAGGCAATGATATTAAGAGTTGGAAGAGTTTTTACTTGAACTTTTAATGGAGTAATAAATCACTCCCAAAGTTGCACTTAGAGTAGTACAGTAATTACAAAGACAAGTAAGCTAGTTAGCATTTTTTAGCTTTAGTGATTCATATTATATGTATAGCTTACAAATATTTAATAAAGCACATATAACTAACCTGACAAAGTGTTAAAAAAAAAATCAAATAAGATGATATAGAATACATCACAATAAACAAAAAAGAGATAGAAAAAGAAATAAGAAGATATCATCAAGAGATCTTCAAAAAACCAGATACTAACTTTTATAATCTTACTGAAGAGTAAAAAAAAAGAATATATCTCAAACAGTATATCCAAGATACATGATACAATACTCTTTTAAAGTCAATTATATATGAGAAATTAGAAAAAACACTTCATGCACTTCCAAACAACAAAGCACCAGGAAAATTTTAAATTAGTTATAAAATGTTGAAAAAATTAGGGCAAAAAGAAAAAGAATACAGTATCTATAAAAAATATTAAATATCTTATTAAAATAGGAAGTTACACCTATATATTAGAAACAAAGCCATATATATCCAATAGTTAAATCAAAACCATAGAGATGTAAATTGATAAACATAAGACCAAACATACTATTAAAAGTTATTAAAAAGTATTTTATCAAAATCCTAACTATCAGAATGGGAAATATCTTTAAGACTAACAATATCCTCAAAGATCTCAATTATATAGGATTATCAAAAGAAAGTATAATAGAACTCATTTGAATTCTCAATAACATCTATGAAAATGTAAGAGAAAATAAAAAAAAGCCATGGATACTCTTTCAAGACAAAACAAGGTATATGACACTATCAGTCTGGAAATATTAACAAAAGTAATAGAAAAAATAAAAGTATTTAAAGAATTTATCAAGATCATTATAAGCCTATTTCAAAATAGAGAGTTCAAAGTGATATTTGAGGATGATCTCATAAAATAATAAGGGTAGGAGATAGAATTGACTAAGAAGAAGCTATCTCACTACTTATATAGAGAATCTTCTATGACCTTTTGCTATGTAAAATCCAAGAAAATGAAGAATATAGATATAAAATAGTAGTCTTATAGAATTCTGAACTAAATACTGATACCACTAAGAGGCTAGAATTAAGATATGTGATTATAGCCTTTATAGATGATATCACTTAGATATCAAGGTCCAAAAAAGACATAGAAAAGATTCTAGAGATAGCAAAAATCTTTTATAAAACAAATGACTTTCAGATTAATATTAGTAAATTGATACTAGTAACTATTAATAATCCTAATATCTATCCAAAAGAAGTTCATGCTAAAATCAATAAAGAAGTAATCAGAAAACCAGATAAGAAAGAACAAGCAAAATTTCTAGAGATTTGGATAGATAATTAGAAAATTACAATAGAACTCAAAAAAAAAGTATTAAAAAAAATCAATATTATCTTTAGAGTTCTCAAAAACAAAAAGATGTCAAATAAGTAAGCCTTCTACATACTAAATAAAATATTGATTCCAAAAATAGAGTTCAAAATGTAACATAGTATATTTTTTTGAAAAATGTGCAATAACTTAATAGTAGTATACTATAAACTCTTCAAGAATAAAACTACTTTGTATAGATTCATCCCTAATAGTGTAATCCATCATCCAAAAATATATAACCTCAAAAGTATATAGATACTTAAAAAAAAAGCCAAATTATAGAACTCTGTAATAGAATAAATGATCAAGGTTTAGTAAGACTCACTATAATTATTAAATTGAAACAAGCACAAATTAAACATTGGAAGCCCCACAATCTTTTCTCATATGAATTTTGTACCATCTTGATAATAAAGAAAATTTTACATTACAGATTCTAAAGCTAGCCAAGAACTTGGGAATAACTTTTTAGAGTTAAAAGTAAAATGATATCTTTAAATGAACCAAAGGTAACAGTCCAACTCAAGAACATTTAACACCTAAAGAATATAAAAAGGCAATACCATCTTTACAAAACAATAGATTAATGTATTTTTTTTTTTTTTTTTAACCCGCAACTATGTCACATGGCTTGATTTTTATTGAGAAGTTATATAACTATCTATAATATTACAGATTTTTCACATGATAACTAACTCGTCGTTATACCTAAGT
>CAJVPT010004225.1:0-13835 GCA_910592055.1 Acaulospora colombiana
AGTCCACCCATTCTGGCTGGTTTGAATTTACTGTAGATCTGTCCATACTTTTCAGTCTGAATATGGTTGAAATCCCTTCATTGTTTCCTTCATTCTTTGATGGGGCATTCTCTAGCGAGATGTGTTGTTGCATCACAGATGGTACATAATGCCGTGCTGATAGGGATCAAGGAAATGATGGTTTCACCTAGGGTGAAGGTTAGGTCCTTAGCTCCGAGGAGATCCTCTCTTGATTCGAAACTGACCACTGCAAATTTCTTGGATCGATATCTGATTGAGCATGTACGGGGTATGTAGCATGTGTGAGCTTTCATTTCTCCGAGGGCCTGTCTCAGGTCCCATGCAGTGGTACCTGGTGGCAGGTTCACTAGTTTGGCTGCTATGCTGTGTCATTCCCTCATCGGATCCACAAACCAGTTGGCATCATTTATCCTGACTGCATCTCCTTTGATAAGAATTCTGCGCTTTTTGACAAGGTCCTCCTTGACTGTTTCTTCCTCAAAGGTGATAATGGCGCACTGCTACAGGTTTTGTGTTCTCATACTAATACCTGCTATGTTACCAAATCTGGTGAAGTGTTGTCTGACCTCCATGAGTCTTGTGTTCAGGGGTATGTCCCAGACCACTATGGATTTGCCTTTTTCGATCATCTGTTTACTGATGTGCTTGTGTGCGAGCTTGTTGTCACCTAGATTTGGCAACTCCATTCTGGTTGCGTCATCTGCTGCTTGTTGATCCCCAAAAATCGCGACGATTTGAGTGCCCTCCTTGCTGTGTTCACTGCGGATTGTGATGAGACCCAGAGAGGAGTTGAGGGCTTTCATTAAGTATAGAATTTTTGTGTCGTTGTTCTGTCCTGGAGTAACATTGGCGTCAATTCCCACTTTGAACCTTTCTCTTCCGTACCTAACCTCTGGGTTGACTGGTGACCTCGATCTGGGCTTGTTGGTAAGTGGGTTGGTTTGTTCTTTCGTTCAACTGGTGTCTATCGTTTTTTCTTATTTAACTCGGAAGCCGGTTTGTTCTGCGTTACTGAGTGTCGTGTTCCAAACGGAGTGCTTGTTTCCATCTCTTGTGTGTATTCCTGGGTGATCGTTCCTTCTGCCTGGGGTGTTTGTTTGACTGGATGGCTTCCGCTGATGTTTTCTTCTTCTTCCATCTGCTCGCTCCATGTTCGTTCCATCTGGGGGGTTTCAGTTTCTATGTCCATGGTTGTTGCGCCAGTTGTTGTTTCTGTTAAGGCCTCCTGGGGGCCTGATTCCTTGCCATCATTATTGGGACCTGCTGCCGAAGTTGTTATTGTCGTTGTCTGCATGTTGGTAGGCTTCTTGGTATATGGTTGATTACGGAGGGAGACAGTTTCCTTGCTCCTTCTTTCTGCTTTTAGTTGTCTTTCTACTCTTTGTTGTTCAAGCTGCGAAACCTTAGGGTTTCTAGTGTTGGAAGCCATTTCCCTATTGTTGAGGTTGCTGCGCCTCAAGTGATCGGGAAAGAGATCTCACGTGATTAATATAATTATGATTGTTGCTAATTTGATTTTTATTATGAGTGATGTAGCAGACTAATTAGTGAGTCTGTCACTAATGATCAAAGGTTTACGTAACTGATAAATAGAAGAGTCTTTCCTTCTATTATACACATACAAAACACAAAAAACAAGGTAGAGATGTAAAAAGATTTGGACGAGTCTCAAGGTAGTTTTCCCTAAAACTACTTATAACTTTACTGTTATAACAATCTATCCAAAAGATTTGTCTTAAGATTTATCAGTTTATTAAGTCATTAGAAGAAGTTATATTTATACATTTTTACATATAGTGCTATTACATAATCACTATGGCTATTACAGCATTATGTTATGCATAAATTGCTTCTTGGTCAGCTAATTTTCTATTACCTCAGCTTATAGTTTTTTATCTTTTTGTTGTGAATAGATTGTTTACACATTCTTTCATATTGTAAGGAGTATGGTGATAGTTGGCAATTGATTGTTTCACATAAACTTTAGTTGTGTCATGATCATTAGTCACATAATTATGGCAAAAATTCTGAACTTGGTCTGACTTCTTTGGCCTTTAACAGTGGTTTCTTCATCTAGTTCTGTTATTGTTGGGGAGTTGTCCTCGTTATTACATTAATTATTATAATTGCTGTTTGAGTTACCTATATTACTGAGGAGTGATTGTCTTGCGTTACTAGAAAGAATGTTTGTAATAGTTGATACTAGTACATTCATTGTTCTGTCCATGTTGCCAATGGATCAGTGGAGTTGCTGCTGTTGTTGTTGAATATCCTAGATGTTTGTTTGTTCAGGGATTAATTCATAGATGGGGATATCTGTTGTGTTGCTTTCCTATATATATTTGGCATCGGCATAGCATTATCATTTGAGGTTGTCAATATGTTCATTAAGGTTATTAAGTGACTTTTTAATTGTTGTAAGTTCATCATGGATCACAGTTAGCATTGTAAGGATATCATCAGTTGAGACAGGATTGCTTTGCTGGTTTCTGGCGGAGTGAGTTGGTTTTTTTACTACTGAGGCATATGAGCCTGGTCTGATTGATTTATTTTCAAATAATGTATGTGTAAGTTTGTGGATATGAGTGGATTTAGCTGGTCTGAAATGGTTGTAGAGTTTTCTAAATTTGTGAGCCCGTTCTTGATTATATTTACTCCATTGTTCTTGTCATTCTTTAATTGTACAATTGGCTACAAGGTGTTCTGGACTGTCGCAGATGATATATAATTTTGTGTCGATAGATTTACTGATTAGAGTGATCTTACCTAGGTTGAAGGCTTCTTGTAATACTTGTTGAAGAAGTTGTTCATTGTCGAAGCTAAGGACTGCATACTTTCTGAGTCTATATGACATTAGTCAAGGTATGTAGTATGTTTTTGCTTTCAATTGTTAACATATTTGTTTAAGATCAAATGCATGGGTTCCTGGTAAAAGATTGGTTAGTTTTAAGGAAAAACATCCTCTTTCTTTCATTTGTATTAGATCCCATGTTGCGTCAAAGATCTTACTGAGTCTGATTTGATCAGGATACTCCAGAACTTGAGTATATTGAGCTTATTTTCCTTGTTGGTAAAAGTGATTGTGGCCTATTGCCACATTTGTTGGATTGTTATCCTAATGTTAGTAATCTGCCCGAATTTAACAAATGTCTATTGTACATCTATGAATCTTGTGTTCAAGGGAATATCCCAGACTTTGATGCTTTTTTTCTTATTAAGTTTGCTGATGATTTTGAAGAGTGGTGTGAGCGTAGAGTTGCCCAATTCCATTAGCATAATATTGCTAGCTGCGACGGCAGATTGACAATTACTGAAGATAATAATAATGTGATTAGTTTCTTCTATTTGTTTATTTTAAATTGTGAGAAATCTTTTAGAGGAGTTGAGTGTCTTGGTGAGGAAGGTGATTTTCTTTTCAGTGATGTCTCCTGGTAGAAGATTTGCTCTAATTTTGAGTTTAATTCTTTTTCTACCATATCTCATGTTTCTGTCAAAGGGTGATCAAGGTTTTGATCTTGTACCCTGTCTTGTTTTGTTCTTTATTTGTTGTCTGATAGTCTACCAGTCTTGATCTTTTTGAGAAGAGGTGTTGTCTTCAAAGTCCATTTCAATATCTAAGTCATCTATTCTATGGGACTTGGATTACCTATTTCTACTTCCTTCCTTTTTGCTGTGGATGTCTCACCTGAGTTGTTTTGGATTTTGTTCCATGAGTTTTGTTCTTCTTCGACCTGGTCACTCCAAGTGTGATTAGTTCCTTCAGTGTGTATGCTACCTATTATTGTTGTTGTAGTATCATTATTGTATATGTTTGTTTGTAAAGTAGTTGGGGTTGGAGAGATAGTTACTTTGTGTGAGGTTGTTTGTTTCGTGATGGGTTTTTTTTTTATTTTTTATGTTTCTTTGCTGATGGGGTTGACCTTGCCCTTGATAAGTTTATTGATGTTGTAGTTAGACCTGCTGTTTAAATATTGCACCCTTTTGGTTCAGTCCATCTTTTAACTGTTTCTTGCGCTTTTGTGGTTTTTGTTGCTGCACTACAGGAGAACAGGAAAGAGTGGAAATTTTACTGCGGTTTTTATTTTTTATTTTTATTTTATTTTTTTTTTGGATCACACACAACGTTGCCTATTTTATTGATTATATGCGTTACATTTACTCTTGTTTACAAAGCAATTTTGTATACTGTTTCTATGTGTAGCAAAACAAAAAATTAATTGATATGAATTACTAGATGATTCAATACCCATTGTGGCTTGTTGTCCTCTATGGGAAGTACTAACGTGCCTAGGCACTATTAGAGTGTGTAGTTGAAGATGTCGTAAATTGTTGTTAATCCTTGTATAATGGTTTTTAATATTTCTGTATGTATCTCCGTGTGTGTTTTAGGTGGTGAGTTTTACAGGGATCTGTGCTTTTGGATTTGCTTCTTTTTCTTTTTCTTTCTTTTATCTTTTCTTGTAATGTCTTGTGTTTTTTCCCATAGTTGTAGACAGCTACATCTGTCAGTCCATATGTTGTATGTGATAAATCGGATGTTGTTGATGTAGCTTTTCATGGCTTCTATTGTTTTGCCAGGGGCTAGAAACTTGCTGAAGACTTCTGTGACTTTTTTACTAATAGCTTCTCTTAAGAGTAGATCCCAAAGATTGGCTTCTTGAATGTATTTAATTATCTCTGCTTTGGCTGTGTGTGGGCTTCCTTTTTCTGTTCTTGCTGTGATTTCGCAGTATATAGTCAATATTATTATGTCATTGATTTCAATTCCATGGTGTGGATAATGGAAAGTATGTATATTGTCTTCTGTTGCAGTACATGCATAACATTGTGTTGATGTGTATATTTCTGGTTTTCTTCTGTGCAAAATGTGCATTGTTGGGAGTTCCAGGTTCCAAAGTTTTATTGCAAATCGTCTTTGTGTATGGTCATAGCTGTCAATGTGTGCTCCAAGGAATTTTGATGGGTGGAGGAGTTCGAGGGAGTGTTTCCAATCGATGTTTTTTTTCTGTGAGGGTTGAATTGTTTTGTTTCGTCTTAGGTCACACCATTCGTGTGTTAATTCAACTTGGCGTCTCTGTTTTAATGCTTTTCGAATGTTGTTAAAAATTTCTGTTATCCTGTTATAAAAGAAGGATAAGGTCGTGTGTTTGGATAAGAAGGTTGTGAGGAGATCATCTTCTGTATTACTTTTGAGTGCTGCTTTTGCTACTTCATCTGCAACTTCGAGTAGTGTGCTGGCATTCTCTTCCTTGCTTGCTTTTTCCCAGTGGACTGTGAGCTGTACTGACGTAATGATGTGGTGCAAGTTTTGTATGAGCCTGTACTTAGTAATGTTTTAGTTCTTTCTTGTTTGTGCATGTGTTATTTCTTTGATTAGTTTTGCTGAGTCTGTATTGACTACTACACTGCTGCCATGAGGGATGCAGCCAATTGTGACTATGTTTGCTAGAATTTCTGCCCGAAAAGCAGATGCCTGTCCTGTGAATTTCATTCCTATTGTTTTTTGCATGGCTTTGAGATGATCTGTTATTAGAAGGCCAATTCCCATAAATGTTGATTGAGAGGTGTTGAAAGTGCCAACAGTTGTTTTGTGGAAATTTCTTTTTTTCTCGAAGTAGCTATAGGTGTCCCTGATTTTCTGTTTGGTTGCCTTGATAAATTTGATTATTCTTTGTATTCTGTGGATGGAAGCCAGTGTTGTATTGATTTGAATTGATTCCAATTCGTCATTGGGTTTAGCAAACCATTTGTCTATGCTGATAGGTGATATCTGCAACCTTAGTTTCCTTTCTTTGCTATTCTCTTGTGTTGACTTTGACGTTGATGTGACTGGCATGTTTATAGTCTTGTCGTATGAGACTTTAAAATAGCACATGTCTGGTCTGTTGTGATGTTCACATTCAGGTCGCAATCAAGGCATTTACTTATTGGGAATTTGTCAGACATTGTATAGTGTTGTAGTTTGACCGTATTGTCTTGGGAGCTAACTCTTTTGCCCAAGGAAGTGATGTTTTTTATTTTTGTGATATACAATAATAATTCAGAGTCTGGGTTGTCATCGGTTTCCTGTATGAAGGATTGGATCTGTGCCTTCAGGTTAATGGTGTTAAACTTCGGATGATTGTTAATGAAGAGTTGGATGGCTGTTTTGATCTCTTGAAACCATGTTGGTTCTTTTTGTTTGTTGGTTTTGTTGTGTAGGGCTCCTATTTGATGCCATTCGAGGGCTTTGATGCAATAGGTGTTGAGTAATTGTTCTGCCCAAATTATGTTAGTGCTCTCAAGCTTTTTCATATATTATTGTATGTTAAAGATCCAAGAATATCTTCGATGTATGTTAGGTAGCGGGAGTATAGATTTACTTCAGTGTATACGTATATTATTATATTTTGTGATTGTATTTCTCTGAGGAAGTCTTGCAGAAAGTTTGATCGTGTGGGATGAACTTTGAAACACTGTTTGAAAATGTTCATTTTTTACTATGCCGTCCATTAAAGTTGTTGTGCGCGCAATTTTATCACTTGTCCTACTATATTATCGCTGTTATAGAGCTCTTGTATGTTACTGCAGCTTTTCTGCATTTGGCGAGTGCGTGTTTCCATGATGTTATATAGGGTGCTTAGGTGGAGAATAGCTTTAGGGGCAGAGGATGCCAGCTGGACTCTTTTCCTAAAGCTGGTTCTAATTTTCCTGTCTATCCAGTTGATCTCATGTACTGACAGTATGAGGTCCGTTAATAGGTATTCGATGGATGGAAAGAGAACATGGTTGATGATATATGCGTGCATTTTATCTTGATACTTTTCCAGGCGATAACTTTGCTGAAGCTGCACATTTTTTTCTTGATGACTTGCATTGAAACTTTTTTTCTTTGTCTCGTTCGTGCCATACTCCCAGCACTCTGATGGCCTGTTTTTTCGGTACTGGTGTGATCGTATAGTTTTGAAAGAGGATGTTGTCTTGTGATGCATTTAATATTAGTAGCTCTGATTTGACTGGATTGACAGTGATCCCATTGAGGTGGTAAAATGATGAGCAAATCTTTGTAATTTCTTTGAGCTGTTCTCTGTTTTGCGTGATTATAGTGGTGTCATCTATATAAACAGTAATTGCGATATTGATTTTTGTTGGGCTTCCATTGTCCAAGTTAGATTTTTAGCTTTCCATCTGGTACCCTTTCATTTTGCTAATTGTGGTAATTAAGGGGTCATAGTATATCCACCATAGTAAGGGAGATATGGTGTCACCTTGGTCAATGCCTTCCTCTACTTTGTATGGTTCTGTAAGTCCAAAATGGGTTATGACTTTGTTTGATCTGTCTGTAAAGCAATCTGTGATGATGTTAATGAGCTTATTAGGGATCTTGATACGCTGGAGTGTGATCACGAGTCTTTGTGTATTTACAGAGTCATAAGCCTTGCTCATGTCTTGGAAGAGCATGTGGCATGGTTTGTTCTTTCTCTGGCATCTTCCAGTACCTGATTTATGATTGTTATTGGTTGATGTGTGCTGTTTCCAGGTAGAGCGGCCCAGTTGTTTTCAGATAGAATGGGGTGGGTGCTGAGAACCTTTGTTAATCTGTTGTTGATGATTTTTGTAAATATTTTTTGATAGATTCGAGGAGTGTGATTGGTCTTGTGATATTGATGTTGTGGTACCATTCCTTTGGTTTTGGGATTGGATTGATAGTGCCTTGTTTCCATTCTTTTGGTAATCTTTCGCTGACTAGCATGTCATTGAACATGGTTGTTATGTATTCAATTGTTGATGTGTTGACATGTTTAAATGCAGTGTATGGAATATTTGATGGCCCGGGGGCTGATTTGTTGCTAGTACTAGTGATAACTTCTTTGACTTCTGCTACTATGATGGGTGTGATTGTCTGTTGATATCATTCGGGTTTGATCTCGCTGATGGGTTGGTATGCTTGTTACCAAGTAATATCTTTGTATTCATATATGTGTCTATACTGCATCCATGTCAGGAAATATTCGCGTATATGTTCTTTGATTTCTGTTGGGTCGTGTATGAGTATTTTTTCTAATCCGACATCTTTGATCAGCTTGGTTGTAATGATGCTTCTTTTAGGATTGTCTAGAACTGATCTAATCTTCCGTTTTTTGTCCATGTCATACCATTGGTTTTTTCTTTTACATGCGATAATGGTGTTGTCTCAGTTTTTTTCTCTTATTTCTGTTTTCTTTGCGGCCTTTTCTGCTTTAATAAGAGTATTTATCTCGTTGATGGCTTCTTCTTTTGTGCTATTGGGGAACCATGTTTGTATGGAGATTTTGTCTTTGATAGCATTGTATAGTGTTTTCATTCTTTCTGTATCATTTTTGTTTCTTTTGGACGTGTATTGTGGAAGGATTTGTTTACGGTATTGATTTAATTGCATGAGGATAATGGGTCTTGTGATACTCTGCTGCTTGGGTTTGTTCCTTTGCTTTTCACGAAATCTCGGAATGTGTCTCTTGGCTGCATTGAGGATGGTTTGTCTGAGTCTATTCCATTGTTTATCCACATCTATTTGGTTGATCTCGGTGTTGTTTGTGCTGTTTGTTAAATCTGTGTCTATGTCACTTGCAAAGAGTTCCCATTGCTCTTGTATGGCCTGTTCCCATAGTATCCTTGAGTATGAGTTTGAGCATCATTGGCATTTGCTTCTTGATTCAATTTGCCAACTCTCGATATATGTGATCTGTGCCTTGTGGTCTATTAATATGTCTACTTGGTTGGAAATAAGGCATCTATTTTGCATCAGGTTGGATGCGAGCTGGTCCAGATCATGTCTATCCAGCTTGCTGATATGTTGCAATGTTCTTGTGGGGGTGCATGCCATATGTACTCTCTACCCTGAAGGTTATGATATCTATATAAGTCTATCATGTCTAATTCGTTGAGTCGTTGGCAGAAGCGGTCTATTCAGTCTTTGTGTATCTTCCTAGTTATATTTATTTGGTCTAGCTTGTGGGAATGGCTGCAATTGAAGTTGCCTCCTATGATTATGTGCCAGTTCTCGTGGTTGTATTGCTTGACCCACTTGATGACTTGTTTCTATATTTCTTTCTTGAGTTTTCCCATATTGGCAGGTGTATAAGTTCCTATAACTCTGCAGAAATTCTTATTTGATAGTGCAATGTCGATACATATGGCTCTGAACTGAAATTCTTGCACTTGAATTATCCTGTCTGAGAGGGTTTTTTTTTATAGCAATATCTACTTCCACTCTGATGGATCTGTCACCTGTTCACCATGTAGTGTGTGTTGGTGTTTTCTATGCTCCTGTCTTCTGATCAGTTCCATTGGTCTCTGTGGAAATTATATCCCAGTTGTTAATTTGCCATATTGTGAACCAGGTTTCTCTCTTTAGTTGATCATTGAGGCCCCTGCAGTTGAGTTTAACTACAGTCCAATATGGGAGATTGGTTCTGTTTTTTTCGTCGTGATGTATTTCTAGAGTGTGGTATTCGTATTGTTTATGTTCTGTATTGTGTGGTTCGTTCTTGCTTGTTGGCTTATAGGCATTTTGTTGGTTGTTGTCTGTTGTCCGTTCATGTGCTGTTGTGTTACAGTGTGTATGATTGTCCTGAGGTCTAGATGTGTCAGAAATGTTCTTAGGTTATTTGTTATTATTGTTTGTATATTGTTATATGTACGATGGATGGTAAATAAATTCTTCTGGTGTAGGACTGTTGCTTGTCATATTACCCATATTTAGTAATTGTTGGGGGAAGGAGGGTGGTTTGTACTTGTCAGAATCATGTTGGAGATTGTGGAAACAAGAGCATTCATTGTGCGGTCCATGTTGCCAATGGATGTGTGTAGCTATTGTTGCTGATGTTGTATATCGTTTAAGTCTGATGTGTGTTGAAAGGTGGGTTTATTGTCATCGCGATTTTGATTATAATCTTCTTCAATCTCCTCAGCATTGTTGTAGCAGTATTGTTCTAAACTGTCGATCCTTTCATCAAGATCGTGTAATGCCTTATTGATATTTTTGAGTTCACATTGGATTTCTGCTAACATACTTGCTATGCCTTGGCTTTTCTCGTGTTGGGTGTTTGATAGTTGTTGTTGGGGGGTTCTATTTTTTACTGCTGATGCATATGATCCTGAGATTGCTAAAGGTTTTCTTGGTAGTAGGTTCACTAGTTTGCGGATGGGTGCTGAGTTTGCTGGTCGGAAGCATTGGTATAATTTCTCGAATTTGTTTGCTTGTTCTCGGTTGAAATCTTTTCACTGTTTCCTTCTCTCTTTTACAGTACAATTTGTCACTAGATATTGTGGGCTGTCACAGATAATGCAGAGCTTGGTGTCAATCGGTTTGCATTCGAGGACTGTTTCCCCGAGTGTAAAGGTTTTAGTAAGTGCTTGCTGGAGTATGTCTTCGTTGTTGAAACTGATGACTGTGTATTCCCTGGATTTGTATGATAGAAGACAAGAGATGTAGCAGGTTTTGGCCCCTGTTTCTTGGCAGATGAGTTTGAGATCGAATGCGTTTGTGTTGGGTGTAAGGTTTGTAAGTTTGAGGGAATGAATGCCCCGATTCTTCATTTGTTCGAGGTCCCACTCTGTGTCGAATATTCTAACTGAATGTGCTTTGATTAGTGTACTCCATTGGTCAAGAAGTTTGAGTTTGTCTTCCCTGTTGGTGAATGTGATTGTCGCGGATGGCCACATGTTTCTGGTTGTCATTTTTATGTTGTTGATCTGCCCAAATTTGGCAAAGGTTTGTTGTACATCTATGAGTTTTGTGTTCAGGGGAATATCTCAAACTCTTATACTGCATTCCTTATTGAGCATGTGTATGGTTTTTTCTATATGTGATAGATGAAGGTTATCTGTGTTTGGTAAGATAAGGTTGCTTGTGTCATCTGCAGCTTGTTGATCACCAAATATGGTGATGATGTATTCTTCGTTTTCGCAGCATTCGGTTTGAATTAGGAGAAGGCCTTCTGGAGAGTTTAGAGCTTTTGTGATGTAAAGTATCTTTTTATGTGTTGTTTCACCTGGGATGAGTGAGGCTTTCACTCCAAGCTTGATTCTTTCACGTCCGAATTTAAGTCTAGGGTTGAAAGGTGACCTGGGTTGTGGTCTTGAACTAGGCGTGCGTGTCGCTGGTGCTTTGTCTTTCCTTTTGTTGTTACTAGCAGTCTGCCAGTCGTCTTCTGTTTCTGAAGGTTTCTCGTTAAGATCCATGTCGATATCAGCATCGTTTATCCTTGCTGTGTACTGTACCGGGGGTTCCATGTTGGTAATTGTGTGTTCTGGGGCTGTTGGTGTTTGAAGTTGCTCCCATTCGACTTGCTTGCTCCATGAGCTGGAGTTGCTGTTGTTGCTTCTACTGCTGCTTGTTGCTATCATAGTGTTACTTTTGTGGTTCTATTCGGGGGCAAGGACTTTTTTGATGGGAGAGGATTGTTTTTCATTTTTGTTTTTACTTTGAGCTATTGTTGTGTGTTTCTTTTTGGATATCTGATCTTTTTCTTTTTCAATTGGGGTGGCCTTCCCCTTGGATATCTTGTTGATGTTGTAGTTTGGCCTACTAGTTACGTATTGTTGTCTCTTGAGCCTTTCCATGTTTTGTTTCTCTTTGTCGTTTTGTTACGTGGGTTTTCTGTGCCACAGGTGAACAGGGGAAAGAGCTAATTGGTGATTGCTGTGATTTTTATTTACTTCGAAATAATGTTATATATATGATGACTTATACATGATAAATGTATTACATACTATATATATCATAAACCACTGCATACAATATTCCTCTTAAAGTAATATTCTTCCTTAAATAATACCTGATAGTATTCAAGAAAATTGTTACTCAATAAATAATTACTACCCAGGTATATTAAGCTAGAGTTAATAAAATTGCAATATGAATGGGCAAGTGAGAGATACATCAGATAATAATAAGATACTAAATATCTCGTCATTTATACTACCCCCCTTCTAGTAAAATACCTCCCAGGTACTAATCAATTTATTATAGGATAAATTGATTAATACCCGGGGTATTGTATGCAATGGTTTACAGTCTTAACTAGATCATTAAGGGAAATCATACGATGCTTTCTTAATTTTTTCTAGAATAATTTTATAAAGTAATCTAGTTATTAGACTATTGTATTTGCTTTAGTTTGTTTCCAGATTTGGGACTTTGGCATGGTCCATAGATTTTTTCTTCCATCAAGGTCTTCTGATAATAACCTTAACATATTTAGGCCATGCTTTTATACATCCCACCAGTACAATGTTTACTCTCTTCAGAACTTTAACCTTCTTAACTTATAGTAACTTCTTGCAGTTAGTAAAATTATTAAGATACCTGGTGCCAATCCAGTCTTCCTTTCAGTTGATCATAAGATCAGCCTTATCCTCCTCCACCTTATCAGGATATTGATAAGATACTGATCATTTCACAATACCTGTAGACCAGCCTGATCTGGTAAAGATAAGTTACAAGTGACACTGTGTAGTGATAGATTCTTTCATTTCAACTATCAGTAAGATAATCAGGTCTATGCCCAATGATATTTATTGTCACCCAATAAAGTACTAAATTCATTGTGATATGGTATTTTTCACTTGGCCATTATGTGATATTGAACTTTGGATCTTGTGATTACGATCTGGAAGTATTATTACTGTGCTATAGACCCACAAGTCTAATAATTTATTACTGTATATTTTTATATTGTTTTTTATAATTATTTAAAATAATTATAAAATCTTTTTTTTTTGTTTTTAATCTCAATCATACCACTTTGATATATTTTTATTGAGATATTGAGAGATAACTAAATATTTTACAGACTTTTACAAAGTGACTAACTTGTTATTATACATTATTAATTAAAGAACTACATTACTTAAGAAATATGAGGAGTCCATTAAGCTAGTTTGAACTAAACAAAACTAAGTCTAAACTAAGTATTCTAAGTTAGATTTAGAGAACAATATTATACTCTCCTAGTAGCTTGGCATAGTGTCTCTAATTCAATCAGGATTATTGGTAACAGTTTGTTACTATTGATTATCCTGAAAATAATGAATTGCTAAAGTTAACATTGAAAAAAAAGAGAAGGGGAAATACAATTAAAGCCCTCCAAAAGGTTCTTGTTCCATTTCAGTTTTCTCTCAAAAGAGGTTTGCCTGATTGAAATATTCTCTAAGCTTCATACATTTAAGGAACTTAGCCATTCCTGAAAGTGACTTCAATAAGAACATTTGAGGAACTTATCCTTTTGCCAATATACAGATTCACTTATCACTAGTAAAGCCAGTGCCATATTACAGAAGAGTTTGCTTAACTGGAATAAAAAAATCTTTTCAAGAACTTTGCCTGACCAGGATAGAAGCTTGTAGATCTCAGATTTTGTTCAATAAAGCCTTTTCACTATCTGAGGAACTTAATAAGAGATGGGAGTTGGATCTTCTATTCTTACCTGTTACTCACCTTTTAGTATCATAATTGTTTCCTAGAGATTAAACATACATGATTGAAGGGGACACTTTTTCTAGAACTTTCTTTTCTACATCACCAATGATATATTGAGACACATGAATGTAACCAATAGGTAAAGATGGGTCTCTAAAGGGGGAGGCAGGGATATAGTTCAAATGTCTCTCACTAGGAAAAATTAAAATTTTTAAATTAATAACTATAAAAAAACTATCCACAATTGTTTTCCATTATCTAAATCATTGATTTATGTTATTTTCTGACTTTTGTCTCTATTAAAGTGAAGAGCTATGAATTTTGTCCCTCAAAAAGAGACATAAGTGATCTGCAAAATTTTATATGCTAAATA
>CAJVPT010004226.1:0-13835 GCA_910592055.1 Acaulospora colombiana
CTATAGTGACAAACTGTTGGCAATGATCCTGGTAGATAGAGGTTATTACCAATCTATTAGAGGAGTGAAATATTGTTCCCAAAATCTGACTTAGAGTACTTTTGTATAAAGATGAGTTAGTCACTTTGTGAAAGTTTGTAAAATATTGTAAATTCATTTTAAATTTTTCAATAAAGACATGCCATTGTGGCATGATTGTGGGTTAAAAAAAAAAAAAAAAAACAATAGTTCTCAATTTGATAATTTGGATTGTGAGTATTATTATATTTTTCTATAATTAAGCTGAGGACCTATAGCTTATCTATTTCTTTTAATGTCTCAGTTTTATTATAAAGTTTTTTAAGTTGTAGGGCTTTTCTATAACTAAAAAATTCAATACTATACTTATGATGCTTTTCTTTTAATTGAGATATTTTCTTTATTGCTAGCTTATTAAAGGCTGCTTTATATAACAATTTTTTAAAAGTATCTCACGGTTTGTTTGTCTGATCCTTCCTTTCATCTAAATTGGATTCTTCTTATAGCAATGATTCTAGTAATGTTTTAAATTTATGATCTGCACTTTTACTAAATGCTTGCCATTATAATAGAGATGTACCCTTTATATTGATTCTTCTTAGTATACTCATGAAAGGTTTCGTAATTCTGCTTTTTATGAAAAGATCATTGACATATAAAGTTATTAGGAGCATAGTATGATCACTGCTCATAATATTTTTCATATATTAGTTCTTAAATTAGAGTAATGAATAACTTATTAAACTATAAGAAATTCAAATATAGTTTATTCTATTATTACTTGTTAGGTTTCTTCTTGTTGAAGTTTTTTCTTTACCTTTCTATGTAACTTGTATATATATAAAGTCCCATTTATCAAGAAAGTTGAATAATGGGATTTCAGATTACTATGATGATTTGAAGCTTGCTTTTGAAGAGAACTATTTATTTTTTGATGAGTTATAGGCTGTATTAAAATCTTCTATTACTATTATGTGAAAGCCTTGTTCATATTTTTTTTTAATAAAGCTAATTATTTTATTTTGTACCATTTTGCATCTTGGTTTGTCTGAAGGAATATAGATCTGTATAATACAGATCTTCTTTATTTTCATAAGAATATTGATGGCAATAATATATCCTTGTTTTTTCTCTACTAATACAATCTTTTTTTCCAGATCTCTTCTTATTAAGAGACTGATTTCTACCCTAAATAGTTGTTTTTGTTAATATTATGAAAGTGTTTGTAGTCTTTCTGATTATTAAAAGCTCATTGTATATTAGCTTCTATCAATTTTGTTTTACAGTATATAACCCCAGTATATCTATTATTTGTTTTAGTATCTCTTTAACTAGATTTTGTTGCTTTGTTTTATTTGTAATTCCTTTAACTTTATATGTACCTATTCTATTTACCTTTTTATCTATCTTATCTTCTTCTTTGATTTTTTTTATTAGTCTATGTCTATTGTTATTAAAAAATTTTTTCTATTCTTTTTGTAAAAATGTTGTGACATTTATATTTCCCTTCTTTTCTATTCTATTACTACTTTTTAAAGTTTGTTTGTTGCCCATATTTGTGGTTTTTGATGAGAAATCAATTGGCTGTTGCTCCTCTTGATTACTATCAAGAACTGGTATACCTTTAGGAGCAGTTTGCTTCTTTATTATTGAGTTTTGATCATCTGAAGACTATTTGTTTCTCTAGGGTATCTATTTTAGCATGTAGTCTTTCTAGGTTAGCTAGAATATTTATTAAAGAATCTTGTATGCTTTCTATTTCAAGCCTTGTATTGACTTCAGAAAATCTATTTCTATAGCTTCATTGATTTTTGATTGGTTCTCTATTGCTTTTTGTTATAGGATATTCTTCTTTGGTATTTCTTTTATGTTTTATTCTATTATTGCTTTGCTGTATAATCTGTCTCAAATTCCTAAATCTATATTAACTTGCTAAATTAAAAATAGACTCTATTGATTCATTATCTAATTGTGCATCAGATGTTGATTTATTATCTATTTCTATATTTTTGGATCTGAATCTTGTATTTCTATTTTTATCTTTAGAATTCTATTTTTCTGTTTTTGATATGTGTTTAATACTTTATGAGAGATAATGTCTCTGTAAAAAATATATTGTTTGTATATCTTGTTTTTTTTTATTTTGTCTTAAAGCAAACTATTATAAAGTTATACTTTTTGTGTATATAAGGATCTTTGAATATATAACATGCCTTAGCTTGTATACTATTCAATGTTCTAGTTATTAGACTGGTGTAGATTTTATTAATATCTAGGAGTTTTGCTAAGTTGTCATTTCTTTCAATTAATATTTGATTGATTTCATTATTACTGAGCTCAAACTTAGAAAATATAGCTTTTGATATTTCTGTACTAATTGGAGTCATCCAAATTGCTTCAGGATTTAGACTAAGATATTTGTGTTATTTGATATAGATTTTTACTCGTGGTTTTATATTCATCTCATAGATATAAATATTTTGAACTTCTTTATATCTTTTTAGATGTGCTTTTATAAGGTTCTTATTATTTTTTTGATTCATGTCTATTAAATATACATGTCAGATAGTAGTGTCTTTTTTGGTTTTAAATTCTTGAATAACTTTTCTATTTAGATTTCTTTCTGTTATTTTTTTTCTTATAAGTGATTAAGGATATTATGTTTTGAATGGCAAAGTTGTTTTTCTTTCAATTAACTTCTTCAATGCATCTTATAACATCTTCTTCTTATATCCAAAAAACTAACCACTCATTTCTATTGATAAACTCTTTTTGTAATAGATTTCTTTCTTTTTGTGAAAGTTTAAGAATATTGTTTAGATATGCCTTAGTTTTGTCATCTGTTTTTTCTGAAATATTGACTGTTATTGCACTTAATCTATAAGTTTCTTTTTTTTTTATGAACTAAGGATTTATTGATAATACTATATCTCTATTTCTAATGGTATAGGAGCTATATTCACTAATGCATTGTCTTTTTACTGTTTCTTGAAGTTTTTATAATTCTAATTCTTCCAGCTTCTATATATATATCATTATTACTTTATTATTTATTGTTGATTCATTATCTATTTATTTGATAATTTCCATTGATTATCACTTTGATTTATATTGACCTTCAGGATTCTTGATGATTTTCATGTGCTTATCTTAAATGTAGAGTTATAGGAGATCTTTCTTAATTCTTTTGCCTTATTACCAAAGATATATGATATGTTGAGTTGGGATTTATTCTATATGAAAGATTGTTATATCAACTTCTAATATCTTGGCTATGATACTATTTAGAATAGTATATATTTTTGATAATAAGACTACTGGTCCACTGGATTCATTATTTCTTTGTTTTAGTAATTGTTGTGAGATCCATATAATAGAATGTTTGTCATATTTTATTGAGATATTAATTAAAGTGTTTACTATATCCTCTTCTCTTTTACTGATTATCTGTATTATATATTATACTCTATTCATGGTTGCTACTAATTTATATATATTGATAAGTTATGTGATTGCTTGTTTATATTTATTAGTTATTTTATTTTTAGATTGCAGATAAATCTTTCTGAGATTGTTGTTATTTATGTTTTTGATTAGGTAATACAGAAAAACTTTGTTATATTGTTTTGATGTATTTGTTTATTTATATTGAAGATCCTATCCAAATTTTACAAGTTGTTACTATATTTGTATTTATTTATTTTTTTATTTTAAAACTGGCTCATCCTACACTTTCTCCAGTGCTTTATTAAGAAAAGATCATATTTAGTAACAATTGGGATGAATACTTTTCCATACTGTCTAAGGATTTACAAATTACTAAAGAGAAATAGAACAAGGAGCTATCTATTTTTATAACTCGATCTATGTCTAACCTAACCAGAATAAGAAAAATACATGATCGCCTAGTGTAAATACTTCTCTTTTAAAAACAAAATGGGAAACAAGTGAGATACACAAGCTGTGCATTGCTTATTTATCCCCATATTCAGGAATTGACATTATTTAGAGTACACTAATGTACTCACCGATCAGCTTGTTGCCATCCACTAATGGGACCTAACATACCAGGACTTATACAAGAGTTCCAATACTATCCGATGTTAGAGATCTCTTATACTAGTCTTGTGACTAGTCAGTGTTAAAAAAAAAAATTTAAAATGAAGGGAGAAGATTAAAAATATTTACAAGAAAATGAAATAGGGGAAGAAATGAAGAGATACCTAACAACTACTCATCCACCCAACTTTGTCTCTGAAGGTACTCAATCCATAGCCTTGACACTTTCAGAGTTAATGAGAGAGAGGAGATCACAGTCCATATGATGTTTATCCATCTGTATAACTAGTCGGTGACTTATAATAGATCTAAGGTTCTTATAGAGTTTAGGAAATGCATTCATGTCTCATGTCACGTGTATTTTTGTTTACATTTTTGCTAACTGTGAAGCAAGCAATCCCAGACTTCGGCCAATCAATTCGTCCAGAATCTGGTGTAACAGAAAATTCAGGATCAAGCTGGAGTAGACAAAATTCTTCAGAAAAATCAAGAAAATTGCTACACACTGAGAGAGAAGCCATTTTTGCCTGTAGTATTGATGTCTGCCTGCTGGCTGGCATGGAATTGTTGGTCTAAACTTCTTTCTAGACTCTGGGACCTCTATAGAGAAAAGAGGAAGGGTACTTTTTCATCCGATTTCTTCTTCCTAAAAAAGCTTTCTTGCTATTAACTTCTTAGGTAGGGGGTTTATAAAGAAGAAAGATAAACAAGAAGGATATAATATGATTATTATCAAGCGAAGCAGATATTTTTAGGAAGAGTTTTGAAGTTTTATTACTCTTAAAACATAAAGTTTTGAAGGAATGTTTCTTTGGAAGTGGTGGTTAGAAATCTATGAAAAAGAGTTGATAAAGCAAAAAGGTTATTGTATTTGTATGGAATGTTAATCAACTTGTTTAAATCACAAGTTATACATATATATGTATGTTTTGTTTGTTACTTTTACATATATACAGTACTTGTTTTACTTGTTTACTTTTACATAATTGTATTTACATGACAAGGTGAAGAATAGGTATATTGTTTGTATGTATATGTATATTTAGACTATCTTGTCTTTAGAAAGTTTTGATATTTTTCTGGGCCTTTGAATAACTGAAGTAACTTGATTTATCAAGTAAACTTAGTTGCTTTCTAGGTTTCTTGTAGTATTAAAAAAGATATTAACTTGTATTGACCTGGTTGTAAGTTATGTGAAGTTGATATTGACTCCCTTTTTTTATTGTAAATCAGTTTACAAGTTTCTTTTCTTTCTCCTAAAAATTTTTAAGAAAAAAAAGTAAAAAAAATTAGTAAAACAATGTATATCTCTTTCTTGATGTTTCTAAAAGGCTTGTTGTATATGTATTGCCAGAGCTTGGTAACTTGGTTTGAAAGATATATTATTTTTCTTTATGTGTTTAACCAGGTTTACTTTTTCCAAAAAAAAATTAACAAAAAAGAAAATTTTTAAGAAAAAAGAGATTTAATAGAAAGAGTTTTTTTTTTAATATATGTTTTTATTCTAACCCTATTTTTAATATAGAGATATTTATTTATATTCTTGATTTTATCATATTTCTTTAAATATTTTTTTAATTAAAGTCTATTTATTTTTTATAGATATTTATTAAGCTAATATAAGAAATTTCTTTATCTTTTTCAGATTTTAGTTCTTTGAAGAATTTCTTCTTATTATTATAGTAATATGATTTTTAAATAATATTTTGTTTTTTTCTACTTTGAAGTTTAATTGCTAAATACAAAAAAAATTTTTTATAGTTTTATCTTTTAAGTATATTAATAAATTTTTAATATTATTAATTTTTTTTTTTTTTTTAAATGCTGACTTTGTTATACTTTATTGAAACTCATAGATAAAAAAATTGAGCTAATTCAAAAACTGTTTATTTGAATTTTCTTGTCTAATAAAATAGAAACAATAAAAGATCTTCTTTGAGGATCATTTTACCTTGTAACTAGAACACCTTTTTAAAGATCAAAGAATTAATGTATGGTCCTATTAATGCTAAAATAAATTTCAAATATATAAAAAATAAAAATAAAAAAAATAAAAAAGATATATTTCTGATTGTGTACTACCATAGACCACTGCATACAATACCCCGGGTATTAATCAATTTACCCCATGATAAATTGATTAGTACCCAGGAGGGTATTCTACTAGAAGGGGAGTAGTATAAATGGTGGGATATTTAGTATCTTATTATCATCTGACATATCTCTCTAGCTTAATATATCCGAGTAATAATCATTTATTGAGTAACAATTTTCTTGAATACTACCGGATATTATTTAAGGGGGGGTATTACTTTAGGGGGGATATTGTATACAGTGATTTACGGTACTTTTCAAGTAGTTTATCAAAATTTAAACCAATTTGACAAAATTGTGTTTAATACTCTACCAAACTTCTTAGACTAACTATTCTTTTAAATAAAAGAGCAAGGCTATATAAGCTTAAACAGGAATGAAGATTTTGCATTACAAAAAAAGTACTGGAGAATTGAAGAAAATAGTTTAATTATGTTTGACTATTGTTTACTAGTTCTGGTCTCATTTATTCCATACCCTATTTAGTATAGAATCTTTTATAGATATTCTTCTAAGTAATAACAAATCGTAGGTTTTGTGAAGGCTCTGGAATATAGGGAAAGTGAAAGAGATGAGAAGTTTGTGACCTGTCATCTACTAGTCTGTTCTTCTTTACTATTGCAATAATATTATCCTAGAAAGGAGAATCTTGATACTTCTGGTATATACCTTGGTAGACTTGATAAATGTTATGCTATTTTCTCTAAAGTACTACTATCTATAGAGATTGAACTATTGTCTATAGTCCTAGCACATTCTTTGAACATCTTTAATCCAGCAACTACAAGTTTGTATTGATAATTAAATACAAGCAATCCTAAAATTTCCCTAATCTCTCAATAAGTTTGCGATAAAAGATAGGTATGACACTTTTAAGCATTGTTCTTATTCTGTATTCCTTTGAGTTTTGTCTTTATTTATTTTTTTAGATAGATAAGGAGGGAAATATGTTTCTTTCCTTTTACTTTATCAATGATTTAAAAATTAACAGTGTTTCTTATTTATTCATATCAATCCAATAATTTATAGTGGACCTTAGGTTCTTATAGAGCTAAAAAAAATATATTTAAACATGTAAGGTAACAAATAGAAGCTTGTTTACTTTTTTTTTTTAATATGTTTGATTATGTCCAATCATGGTATGAGAAACTTTGTATTACTCAAAATTCAAAGTCAAACTGAGGTAGGCAAAATTATCTTAGAAAAATCTTGAAACAAGTCCTCTTATTGCTAACTAAGAATAACAAGAGATAGAAGTGAGTCTCTTACACCTACACAAGACAATATAGTGTTTTTCTATAATGTGAAATAACTATATATTAGTTCTTCTTTCTTTTAAAACTTTCTTGTCATTAGTAGGAAAGGTATTGCTCAACTTTTTTGATTACAAGGGATAGAGATTTGTATAAAGTAGAAAGTAAATAACAAAGAAAGAAAATTAAGATAACTTCTAAAGATTAATTTCAGGTTGATTTAAGAAAAGTATTAAGACTTTATTAGTAGGAAGGGACAAAACCTCTCTTGTAAAGTCTTTTTTGTATATAGTCAAAGAATTAGCAAAAAGAGTATAAATCCTTTATTATTAATAATATAAAAGGCCACACATTTATTTTTATTTAAAAATTCTAAATATTGTATAATAGATTTTTTTTATTTATAAGTAATTTCAATAAACTATTTACTGTATATATATAATTATTTTTTCTTTAATATTTCTTAAAATATTAATAATTATAATATTCATTTTATAATTCTTCTTTTTATATATATAATAGAAATTTTTTATTATAAATTTTTATTAATTTCTAGTAAAGTAAATATTAAGTTCTATAATATTTAAGTCTTGAATTTTCTTTTGAATCTTTTTTATAATCCAATTCTCATAATTTTTCAAATAGATTATTAATTTGTTTTTTTTTTTTGAAAGAATAATGAAGTCCAGTTTATTGAAGTTGATAGAACAGTCTTACATATTAGTCTAGCTGATAATTACAGGACAATTTTATAATCAATCCTATACTAACCATAGCAAGTTATGTCCATTCCATCATTATATCCATAAACCTGATTGTAACATCTTATGTATCCCCATGGCTTGTTGTTGGAAGAAGCCCTACTATCCCACTACCTGCATATGTATTACCCTTCCCTAACTTTTATATCTACAGAACCCTTTCATATTTCATCCCGTCAAATATTCTTTTTACAGTATTTATTACAGTATACCTACAGAATATCTACGTGGAGTCTTAGATGTCATCTTATCCTGCCAGAGCACTCTTTTTTATATAACCTATTACAGTCTGCCAATGGAATGACCATGTGGAATTTTGGATAAATATTAATTTTGGTAGAGACCCTTTTCTAACTAATGTGCCTAAGCTTCACTAGCTTCCTTGATTTTATGACATGCAGATATTCAACCTATCTGCAGGAGCTTGAAAGAACCTGTCTTGTTATGAGGTAACTTCAGCACTAAAACTGGCTGAAGTATCTTGTGATTTTTTGGATACCCTGTGATTGGATGGGGTCTTGACTAGAGGTGGTTAGATTATCATTATGGAATGGATGGGATCTTCTTGTATTACCTAGGCTTAGGTGGTACTGCCTCGCAGTGGTATTAAACTCAGAAACAGTACTTGACAATCTGGGAGCATTACCACTATGCTATTGACCCACAGGTCAATAGGTTATTAATTTATTTTTCATAATTTGTTTATATTCTATATTTATAATAATTTTTATTAATTGACTATTATTTGAATTGTTTTTTTTTTTTAAGTACCCATAACTAGGCTAGATTGTAGTTTATTAATCAATTGAAAATATAAGTATATTTTTATTTGAGTAGCATAATACATACTATAGCTAAACATTAATGTCAAATCTAACTAACTTATTGTAGATGATAATAGTTTCCTAGTTTGACCTTGAAAACAATATTTCACTTTATAGTAAACTTTGAATAAAGATCCTTCTAGTTCACTATTTTATCACTAACAGATTATCACTACTGAATATTCTATCAAGCTCTATAGTTTTTATTTGAGTTATTTAGTGGATAAGAATTACTATTATATATGTTTATATAGACAAAAAAAAGAAAAGAATAATATATCTATTGTATATATTTTTAAATAAGTGCTATATATATCAACTATTATAGTAAACAATCATATATATAGCTAACTATATTTATTATACTATATATATATATGTTCTAATTCAATAAAAAATTGTATAATTTTATCTTAATTATTTTCTATACATTTTTATTATATACTAGAATAGATGCATTATCAGGTTATCAAATACAGTATCTTAGACCTGGTATTTTAATCTTTTGAAGTAGTTCACAAATTTCTTCTTATATCAAAACCTTTCAATAGTTAAGTTCATAAGTGACACAAAAATCAATACTTGATTATCATTAATATCTTACTGGTTTAGATATTTACTTTTATTGTTATTTCATGTAATTCTTATATAACTGGATGATATTAGAATAATTTTAGCTGATTTCAGATATTATGGCTGATTATAATTCTTATATAAATCATACTTCTTATTAGTAAGTATTTTTTCTCTTTAAATATTTTATAACAATTAGCTATATTTAAAAATATCAGTTAGATATGATTAGACTAACAGATGCAAATTTTTATTAGCTTCAGATATTGCCCTTGAAGAATTTGAATCTATATTTTATGATCAGACTTATGAAGTGTTAACCACTACACTATCAACTCATAGATCTGACTATTGTTTGGATTGTTTCCAATAACTTTAATAATATCTAGATATTTATTTTCTAAAAATTGTTATTATAAATATTTTTTTTTCTTTACCTTATTATCAAAAGTATATAATATATTGAACTAGAATATGTTCTTAATAAAAAATTGATTTTTCTATTCTTAATATCTAATTATTATACAAAAACTCTTTCCGCTAATCCCTATTTTTTCAAAAAAAATTTCTTTTTGATAATTTTTTGAAAAAAAAAAGCCAATCCAATAAATAAGAGAAAACCAATATCAAAGACCATCCACTTACAAGAAATACTATAGAAAAGCCATAGAAACAACTAGTTACAGTATAGAAACAAATAAGTATATAAAGACTTTTAACCTTTCTACACAAAATTTTTCTTTTTTAGAAAGAACAAACAAAGATAAAAACTAAATTACAATAAGCTCTTGGAAGCCCAATATCCAATTCACAAAGCTCTTAGCCAGACTAGTACAAGTTAACACCTTTTTAGACATCAAGAGAAACTTTACAAGCAATAATTTAGACTGATAAATCAGTCTAAACTCAAATATCCATAAAATTCAGAAAGACATTCAAGCTTTATTGACTATATAGTAAAGAAGTACATACATCACAACAAACAAAATTTCAACAAACATAACATCACTTGAATACATATATGCATATTCCCTTAAGAAAAACAAGATCAAAAAGATGTGTCCATATAAATAACATTTATAGATCATCATTTTTTTTTTTATTATTTTTTAAACATTGGCTCATTTTGCATCTCTCTGGTCACTTTATTAAAAGAAGATTATATTTAGGGACAATCGGGAAGAATATTTCCCTGTACTGTCTAAGGATTTACAGATCTTTAGAGAGAAAATAGTATGAAGAGCTATCTATTTATAATACTCAATCTAAGTCTAACCTAATCAGGATAAGAAAAATATATAACTGCCTAATATAAATACTCTCTTCTAATAACAAAGAGATGATTGATCAGATATACTCAAAGGTACATTGCTGGTTACCCACTGCTATTGATTTGGTACTATTTAGGATTTTAATACATTGATCAGTTTTTTGCTATCCATTAAAGGGATCTAACCTGCTAGGACTTATCCAAGCTATTCAACACCATCTGGTGCTAAGTGTTACTTGTATTAGTCAAGAACTAGTCAGTATGAAAAAATTGAAATAAGGGAAAAGGGGAAAATGAGGAGAAAAAGTTGAAAATATTTACAAGAAAATGAAGTAGAGGAAGGAATGAAGGGATGCCTAACAACTACTCATCCACCCAATTTTGCCTTTGAAGATACTTAATCCATAGTCTTGATACTTTCAGAGATAATGAGAAAGAGTCTATGTGATGTTTATCCATCTGCATAACTAGCCAATAACTTATGATAGACCTAAGGTTCTTATAGAGCTTAGAAAATGCATTCATATTCCATGTTACATGTATCCTTATTTACTATACATTTCTGCTAACCATGGAACAACCAATTCCAATCTTCAACCAATCAATCCATCCAAAATCTGGTGTAACAGAAAATTCAGGATCAAGCTGGGATAGGCAAAATTCCTCAAAATATTAAGAAAAACTGCTGCACACTAAAGATGGATTCCTAAAGGAGAGGCAGGGACAAAAATCAAATGTCACTCCCTAGGAAAAATTAAAAATTTTAAATTTATAACTATAAAAAAACCACTTACAATTGTTCTCCATTGTCTAAATCATTGATTTATAGTATTTTTTGACTTTTGTTCTTATTAAAATAAAGAGCTATGAATTTTGTCTCTCAAAAAGGAATATAAATGATCTGTGAAATTTTATATACTAAATATTTTAAGGACTCATCATTACTGCATGCTAAGAGAGAAGCCATTTCTGCCTATAGTGTTGATGTCAATTTTCCAGGCTGGTATGGAGTTATTGGCCCACACTTCTTCCTGGACTTTGGAACCTCCATAGAGAAGGGAGTGAGGGTATTTTTTTGTTTGGTTTCTTCTTTCTAGAAAAGCTTTCTTGCTATTAACTTCTTAGGTAGAGAGTTTTTGAAAAAGAAAGATAAACAAGAAGGGTAAAGTATGACTACTGCTAACCAAAGCAAGTGTTTTTAAGGAGAGTTTTGAAGTTTTATTACTTCTAAAACATAGAGTTTTGAGAGAATACTTCTTTGGAAGTGGTGGTTAGGGATCTATGGGAAAGAGTTTTTGTTTACAGATCATCTATATATTTACAGTAAACAGATCAATAACAATTATATTTTCACATATTTATATAAATAATATTTATAGATCATCTATGTATTTATAATAAACAGATCAATAAAACTTATATTTTTATATATTTATAACAAGTTGATAAACAACAACAACATTATTATCACAACAAATACATGAAATAAAATTTAAATTCATAATATTACAACTTAAAGGTTTTTTTACATTACCAAATTAGTAATAAAGAATAAACAAACCTTTATCACATATTAGAAACAACAAAACACAAGTTAAAACTATTAATCTGTGATACGTGACAAGTATAACAATATCAATAATATGAAGATTACTACAGATTACAAAGAAACGCAAAATTCATATCCTAAAAACCCTGATCAATTTATTAAATAAGTATGATCAAGAAGAAAATTATGGACAACATAAACAATCCTCAATACAATTTTTATATAAGAAGACAATCCCAACCTAGCCTATAGTCCTATAAGATGCTTAATTCTAGATAATATTATAGCTAAAATTTTCAATATTGACCATATCACTTTTACTAAAGCTACAATTCTAAGACAACACATTCTATACCTATGGACTCAAGGACAAGAAAAAGAGAATGATTTGCTGGCCCCTTTTTGGAAGACAAGTATATGGAACTGATAGAACAAGAAGAAAAAACAAATTGGTAGCAACAAACAATACATCACATTCAAGTTCGACAAAACTACCAAATAAAGAAGTAGTTATAGAAATTCAATCAACATATATAATAGAAATTTCCAACAATGTCAAAATAGAAATGGGTGATAAAGAGATTGAGGATCAATTGGAAATGAAGCAAATTCAAGAAGAAGACAAAAGAGACACATTGCAGAATTACAATTCTACAATATTAAAAATAAATCAAAATCTACTAGTATTAATTTATTTCATATTATCAAAAATGGAGTATACAAACTAGAAACCTTAACATTTAGAATACCAGAAAAAAGTGAAGAAGAAAGAATATCATATTTTTAAAATGCTCTTAGCTTACTAAAGGAACTTCAACTATAAACAAAAGAATTTTTCAATGGTAATGCTTGAGCATCCTTTACTTTTAAAGAAAAAGAAAATACTTTGAATTGTTTAAAAAAAGTTAACAAAAAAGAGGATGAGAACTTTATAATAATATCAATAAGTACAAAAAAAATAAGAAGAGTTAGAATTTGTATCTGATAAAAAGATCTTTAGAAAAAAAATAGAAGAGAACAAAGATCTATTTGTAACTCTAATTTATATAGATCATAGCTATATATGGCAAGAAGTTAAGATAACTTTACAAATATATAGAAAATTTACAAATATTCATATACAGTATACAACTACTCAAGATCACAACAAAGAATCAAGGCATGAATCACTCCTTAAAAACGAAACAATAAGCTAAAAGATCTATAGATAATCACTATTAAAACAAAAGTAATAAGGACTATTTTCACTTAATATGAATCCACTAATCAAGAAATTGACAAAATCAATAAAAAACATAATAATCAGTCCTTAAAACTATATAGAATATATAACACCTTTACAAACTTATTAATATACACTACATGGACAAAAGTATTGCATATCTTAAATTTATTATTATATAAAAATGTACATAATAACTTTATTTAAAATTT
>CAJVPT010004227.1:0-13834 GCA_910592055.1 Acaulospora colombiana
TTATATATGAAAAAAATTTTTAATTATTTAATTATTTAGTTTTTGTAATGTTTTAAAAATCAATTAATTGCAAAAAAATTTTATTTTCAATTTGAAATTTTATAAAATTATATTATTAAAATTTAAAAATTTTCTTAAGTAAACTTATTAATTATATTAATAAAAATATATAATATATATAAAGTTTATAATATTTGGTTAATAAAATTTTTATTTATAAATAAAAATAAAAAAATTTTTTTTTCCAAAAGTGAGTGTTCCACACTATATGTCAAACATTAATATCCACTTTGATTTTAGATTCTTTTGTTTTTTGTAGGTAGCTAGAGATGTTATATGTTAAATGGCAAAGTTGTCTTCTTTTTGTTTAACTTCTTCTATACATTTTATAATATCTTCATCCTCTTGTATTCAAAAAACTAATTACTCATTTCTATTAATAAATGCTTTTTTCAATAGGCTTCTTTTTTCTTGTAAAAGTTTAAGAATATTGCCTAGGTATACTTTAGTTTTGTCTTCTATTTCTTCTAAAATAATAGTTGTCATTGTACCTAATCTATAGATTTCTTTTTTTTTATAAAATACAGATTTGTTGATAGTTTCATATTTCCATTCCTAGTAATATAAGAGTTGTATTCACTAATACATTATCTTTTGACTATTTTTTGGAGTTTCTAAAATTTCAATTTTTCTATTTCCTATATATATATTATTGTTACTTTATTGTCTACTATTACTAGTTGAAAAATATTTATTTAGCATAATATTACTTATATAACATTCATTATAAAAATAAATAATTCAATATATTAATGATATAAATAAATTGTTAATCTATTCCTACCATATAATTCAGTATATAATTCAGCATAAATAAATCATCAATCAATTTCTACTATATAATATGATATATAATTTAAATCGTCAATTAATTTCTACTATATAATTCAATATTATTTGTTATATTTGTACTATTTTTACTATATATTTTATTAAAATTTTCCTCAAAAATCATTAAACATTTATCAAAATTTGCATGTTTACTGAATTTTAATTTGTATTATATTTACAATTTAAAAAAATTATAGCTAAATATTTGCAAGAATCTTGCTAATTTGAGATTCTATATTTAAATAAAATAAATTAATCAAAAATATTATGAATATGGATTATACATTCATATCTAACTGGATAAAATTCAATACTTCACAATTAAAGATAGGTTCCTAAAGGGTGAGGCAAAGACAAAAGTCAAATGTCTTTTACTAGGAAACATTAAAATTTTTAAATTAATAACTATAAAAAAACTACCCACAATTATTCTTCATTATTCAAATTATTGATTTATAGTATTTCTTGACTTTTGTTCCTATTGAAGTGAAGAGTTATGAATTTTATCTCTCAAAAAGGGACATAAGTGATCTGTGAAATTTTATATACTAAATATTTTAGAGGCCTATCATTATTCACAATTTAACATTCATGTCATTTTCAGATCTGAAATAAAATCTATTTTCTGTTAAATTAACCAGTTTGTACCACTGAATAAAGGTCAAACAATATTCAATAATATTATTTGAAAAGTTTATTAAATATATAAAGAAGAATTGAACTTTTCCCAGATATAAATCAACATTTCTATCATAATTCACGAATCTAGCTAATATAAATAAGCCCTTAATATTTCATGAGAATATAATAGAATTAAATATTTCACTTCAAATTTGATATCTACCATATTAATTTGTTCTATTTTGAATAATTATCAAATTTTTATTATCTTTCGTAAATGGCTTTCAAAAGCCTATAGTTTCATAAGATACCTTATAGTATTCAACTAATAGATCTAATATTTCGACAGATACCTTTAAATTTTATTTTTTCATGTGCAAAAGTTCACCTGAAAAATGTTTGGATCCATTGATTATTGTTTCGTAAATATTATATATATTGTTTAAAAATTGATATAACTCATTAGTCAAAAACTGATCTAGTTCAGAAATTGAGCCGATATTTGATTGATTATTTAAAATTTCAAGTTCCTGGTTATTAATATAGGACATAGTTAGATTAATAATTCAACAATCATTTATTAATCTTCACATTAATTCAGATTCAATATTTTAGTGACTATTAAGCAATGAATCTAGATTAAAAATTTATTAGAATTCTATTTCTGAATATTAAATTTTTTTAAAAACCTATCTAATATACTATTCATTCTTTTAAATGAAAAGCACCAAAATATATATAATGGCCCATAATCATACACATATTTATATAAATATAACGAAAGATAAAGATTTGAAATAATTTTTTCTTTCATATATTTTCATTCTATTAGTTTAATCATTGTAACTAATCTTTTGTAAACCTTATTTAATGAATTTTATCTTAAAATTTAACATACTAAGATTTGATAGATCTTGATAAAATTTATTAGAATTTTGTGGTTCATATCTGAAAGATGTTTCCATAGAATGATAGCTGCATATATTATGAAAAAATTTTTTTACTGATTAGTAGTAAAGTTCAAAAATCCTTTGCTACTATTTACTTTTCTTGAAATTTGACCAATATCTGATGGCACTTAAAAATTTTTTATCATTGATTGTATTTTATTTAATGAATTATTCATTGGTTTTTTTTTTTTTTTTTTTTTTTTTTTTTTTTTTTTTTTTTTTTTTTTTTTTTTTTTTTTTTTTTTATTTTTTTTTTTTTTTTTTTTTTTTTTTTTTTTTTTTTTTTTTTTTTTTTTTTTTAGCTGGCTTGGCCAAGTTTATTAGCAAGTTTTATTATATGGATACATATAACCAGAAGAAAACAATGATGCACTAGTAAACTTATGATAGATTTGAAAACCACCTTATGGCTAAGCCATCTTCAAACAGAAACCCAATAAAAGAACTATTAGGGTGATATAAAATTTTAAAAGGAGTGTTGCTATATGTATCAAATCTAATTTATCTAACTTAATTCAAGAAGGGATAAGGGAGTTGTGTTCATTACCCTACTCTGCTAACTTTATTTAGAGGAGAAAATTGAAACTAAGACTGTACAAATTTAAACTGAGGGTAAAGATTTTGCATTACAAAAAAGGTACCGGAGGAAAGAGAAGAAATGGTTTGTTATAGATGACTTAGAGATATGCTACTACTACTATATTGATACTATAGGCTGGTTACTCTTTGAGGGCTTCATCAGTTCAGGGCACAATGCCTATTCTTTCATTGCTTTCAGTATCTCTATGTTGTGATCCTTGTCTATTAGTTCTTGTTTTTTCCTTCCATATCCTATCCAGTATGGAATCTTCTACTGATGTTTTTTTGGGTGATGATAAGTTGAGAGTTCAAAGGGCTCTAGAACATAGGGTAGTGAATGGGCACTGGGATATTGGGGGCTCGTCATCCAACAATCTGTTCTTCTTTATTATTGCGATAACTCTAGTCTAGAAAGAAGAATCTTGATACTTCCAGCATACACCTTGTTGAACTTGATAAATATCATGCTGTTTTTCTCAAAGTACTACCATCAGTAGAGATTGAACCATTTGTTCAATATCTCATTGTGACATATTCTTCATCTATCTGAGATTATTCAACTGCATGTTGGTATTGTTGATTAGGTGCGAGATTTCCCTGATCTTCCAATATTCATACTAATAAAGAATAAGCATGACATTTTTAAAGCATCATCCTCATTCTGTATTTCTTTGAGCCTAGTCTTCTTTCTTCTTTCTTGATAGAAGGAAGGAAAGGATATATTCTTTCTCTTTCACTTAGCTAAAGATGTAGAAGTTGACAGTGTTCATTATCTATCCACACCAAAGCATAATATAATGACTTATGGTGAACCTCAAGTTCTTATAGAACTGAGGAAATGCATTTGAATATGTGAAGTGACCAATAGGAGCTTGTTTACTTCTTTTACTAATGTGAGCTTTGTCTGCCCAATCATGGTATAAGAAACTTTATGCTACTCAAAATTCAGGGCCAAACTGTGGTAGACAAAATTCTTCAGAAAAAATCAAGAACAAGCATTATAAGAAGCAGAAACATAACAAAAGAGTAAAAAAGTTGTCTCTTATCATAACAACGCTTCTATAGTGTTTCTCTATGGTATGAGATAGTAGCACATTAGTTCTTCTTTCTTTTAGAACTTTCTTGCCATAGGTAGGAAAGATGTTTCTTGATCTTTAAGGTCACTAGAGATTAAGTTTTTATTTAAGAAGAATAGTAAGCAAGAAGGATGAAAGTGATTAATGGCTCTTGAAACTTTTTCAAGTTGGTTTAAAGAAAGTGGTAAGACTTTATTAGCTTAGAAGTATAAAAACTTCTTGCAAACGTCTTTTTTGTGTATGGTCAGAAGATCAGCGGAAAGAGTTGATGATGAATTATTTATTAGTATTTCTTCTTTGATTCATATTTGTTTAATAAGCTATTTATCGATATCTAAGAAAAGACAGTATATAGAATTGATAATTAAATGCTAAATTAAATCAAAATAAAATAGGTGAAGAAATTCAGATTATCTGGCATGATTATCATTGACAAACCATTTTCATACTATATTCAAGTTATAGTGCCTTTATTTGATAGAATATTGTTTATGTGTTGTCTAATCTTTTGATATAAACCATTCGTTTATATCCTTTATGCTATCAAAATTATAATGATTATTTTCATAATTGATATTCTTCTTGCAATGATAACATGATACTAGTGCTGAAATGTATCCACACACTTTTTATGTAGCAGGAATATCACATAAAATTAAAATTAAGGCTGCTCAAATTATTTTTTTTTCTTTATTTTAGCAATTGAATCGAGCTTTATTTCTTGCCATAGTTATATTAATTCATCAACAATTGGAGAAAGGTAATGATTTATTTGGTATAAACTTGGTTCACTAGGACCTGATAATATATTAAAAATTAACATATTTTCATGTTAAAACTATATTTCGCATAGCAAATTTGTAATAGCTGCATATATAACTTCAATATTATATATTTTATTATCAAATAATTAAAATCAATCAATATTTAGCACCAATTCCAAATATAAATTAGCCATTTCTTTGCTAAAAAATAATTCTATATTTTTATATTTAAAAATTTTCCAAATATTATCATTATAGATATCACATAGAAGTTCGTCAATGCTTGATTTATCTATCCAATACTAAAGATTGAATTCAAAATACAGATTTTGAAACATTTGCAACAATTGATACTGAATAGTAGAATATGAAAAAACTAAATTGTGTCAATTAATTATATTTTCATTTAATAATTTTGATTGTATAGATAGTGAAGAATCCCAAGTTTTTCTTCATTTTATTGCTGAATTAGGAAATTTAATATGAATACACTTCATGACCAATAGCTGATTATTTTTTTGAAAACCAAGAACATCATCCTGTCTATACAATTTGTGATAGCTTTGATATATTACAAAACTAACAAACTGGTTTGATAATCCAAGTTTATTGTTGGTGATATACAAAGACCTACAAAAAAGCTTAAATTCTTCACCATCAATTTTAATTAATACCAATTTTATAAATTTTAGCAATGTATCTGTTGCACTATTCAATAAATTAAATTGAATTCTATAGTTTATAATTCACAACAAAATTTATATAAAATGACTATTTAAAAATTTGTCAGAATTCAATAAAAATTCATATTTTGGTGTCAAATAATCTTATCTATTTCTTTATCATTATCAACTTTAGATTCATTATTTTCAGAACTTGCATTATTCAATCTTGGATTTTGTTGATTGTTGCTTAACTATATAATTTGACTTGATAAAATATTTCTCATTCTGTACTGAAATGTGAATTCTTTATTTGTTGAATATTTACCTTTTGTTTTTTGATGTCTATAATATGGAAAAATTCTATTTATGAGTTAACAAGTGATCTATTGCATTTACTACAGTTGCAAGTAATTTTCACTTTTTTTAGGATTTTTTCTTAAACTTTCATTTAATAAAATTGAAATTGAATGCTTTCTTAATATTTTGAAAATTGACAAATAGTAACATAAAATGACAAAGTTGTGATTGATATATTAAATAGTCTTTTTTTTTTTTTTTAAAGTGCTAGCTCATTCCTGTGCCAGTTCTAAAACTTTATTAGAGTCAAGATTGGTTCTAGGGACAACCAGGATGAGTAATTACTCATACTGTCTAAGGATTTACAGATCAACGAATAGTACAAGGGGTATCTATTTACATCTCACCCAACCAGGATGGGGTAACTATGTGACTGTCTAGTGTAGGACTATTTCTTAATTCTAACTCAACTAAGGTTTTTGGGGAGTCTTATATTTCGAATTTAATGAAACACTCCTCCCAAATTTTTACCTCTTATATTCGAAAGTAGCACTTCCTAGGACCGTGGTCCACTGGATGACTTGTTGCTATCCCCCATGTTATAGGAGAAACTAACGTATCAGGAATTCACCTAAGATACTCAGCATCACCGGTGTTGATGATTTCTTATATAAAATCCTATTGGCTCCGTTAGCGCTTTAAATTTTTCCTGAGGCTTGTCATGTATGGAACCTGTCTAGTTACTTGATTGTAACTTGGTTTAGTTTGAAGGACAACGATCTCTCTATTATTAGCTTTGATTGTCGGGGCCTGTCTTGTACCTTCAGTATCACTTTATGGGTATGTCTTAGTCATTTTATGAGTGATTGGGTCCTTCTTCTTTTCCATTTTTAGGAATAATCCATTCTTTTACTTGAAACCTTTGTACTACTTATTTTTGGCCATATTATGGAACTCTGTGTGTATCTTGTCTTGTTATGATCGCGATAAGTGGGTAGGATCTTTTTTTGCATTCCTATTAGGTACCTGAGATTAGTTGTGTGTGGAGGACTCGTATCACTCATGCTAGCCTTATATAGAACCTTGTGTTGATTTGTCGTTCTTACTATAGGCATAATGAGCGAACGGGTTCCCCTTATTGCCTTATGGAGCACTTGATCATCATCATGGGGAGATGAGATCCTTGTACTACCTTGTAGCTTAATTTTTACTTGATCCTCATGTGGTATTGAACTCAGGACCTTGTGATTGCGACCTGGGAGCACTACTACTGTGCTATCAATCCATAGATCAATATATTAAATAGCTTTAAATTGTAATATAATACAAATATAATATGATAAACAATATATAGTATAATATAGTATGTGACTTCAAATTGTAATATAATATAATAAATAATAGCATAATATTGTATATAGCCCCAAATTGTATTAAAACAATATGAATAATTTTATTTAAATATCCCTTTAATTTAATATTTTTTTCTGATATCTAAAATGTTTGAACAAAAAAAACTAATTGAATATACTTTTACAGAAAACAGCTGCCTTTATCTTCACAGCCTTCATAATTTTCCTTGCTATTGCAAACTTTATTTGTAACAACTGCATCAGAAGTGGTAACAGTTTATTCAATAATACCTGATATCAAATCTTCAATCCTTACTATGACTGCCTAATTGCTTAAAAGAAGATTATCTATTGTATTGCATAAAATATTGACATCTGAAGTTGCACAAATATCAATATCAGAAGTTGAATTGCTACCAAAACTCAAATCAGTGAGAATATTGAAAAAAGTTAGAATTAAATTATTGCTAAATTATTCAAATTTATCTTTATTGACCAAATGATTTATTTAAAAAATAAAGAATTATGCATGTGAGTTGAAACACTAGAAAAAAAAAATACTAAATTTATAAAACAATTAGATCTAATGAAATATATTAACAATAAGTTTTTCAAAGAATTAGAACTGTAAAAAAATAAAATAGAAGATTTAAAAAAGAAAATTAATCAGCTCAAATCTGTGGAACCTGAACTTGATTCTATAGTAGTTGTAGAATCTAAAGCAGCTAATATATCAGAATCTGAAAGTTTACTGAGTTTAAGAAAGCACTGAAGAATTCAACCTAAGAGTAGTAAAGAGGCAAAACTAGTAAAACTGGTTATTGAAGATGAGCTGAAATTAGAAGAAGCAATAGCAGAAATGAAGGCCTTAATAAAAACCATTTCTGACAAATATAAACTAAGGGTAAACAAAGTTTTTTCAAGTAATGTGAATAAAAAAATATTACAAAAGTTGATATCTAAATTAATAAAATCCATAGCTCCACATTTTAATCCCTCATAAAAGCAAATAAACAAATAGTTAAGTGCTTTACATCACCATCAGAGAGAAAGATATCGAAAGGCAGAAACTGGAAAACTGGAAACAGACAATCATTGCTTACATGTAAATAACTGGTTAAACAAAGTGAGATTAATAATATTCTGCATTTATACTACCTTCAAGTATTAATTTTTAACAAATAATTAAGAAAAGGGTATGAAAAATTAAAAGCACACAGTCTCTTATTAAATGAAAGTCAAAGATAGTTGACAAATATCAGAATGAATTAACTTATATAATTAAAGAAACAGAGATACATTTATCTGAAGAAAGTGATACTGATCCAGAAAACCCTACTAAAAAAAGAATAAATATATATAATTACAGTTGATATTCTGAAGAGGTATTTTTCAGCAAAATATTATATGTTGAATAATTACAATATTAATTATAATTACTTCTTATAATTAAAGGATTTGATAATATATTTGGATGAATATTCGAAATCAATTCAAGCATTCCAACCAATTCATAAATGATATCATGAAGATTCATATTTCTATGACATGATGCCACCAAAAGGCTTGTCAAATTGGGCATACAGTTTGGAAGAAATTTCAAAATGTGAACAAGAAAAGGAGACAGAAAAAGGAAAAAATTAGTTGTTAAATCCAAAAGATGAAAAATTACTGAATATGAGGAATTATTAGTATATTCAAAGAGTGAGGAATAAATTGGGAAAAATGTATGAATATATGAAATTCAGAGACAATTAGATAAGAAGAAAAAAGTAAAAAATCCCAGAAAACATTTGATAAGATAAAATCAATTGGGGCAAGTTTTAAAATGATCAAGTAGAAATTTTTAAAGGGAAAAGAAAAACAAGTAGAAAAGGAGGAAGAGGAAAATGATAAATAATTTAATTAATTGAATTTGTAATTTTTTAATAAATTTCATGAAATTTGAATTTTTTGCTACAGTAATTTTTTTTTTTGAATTTTTTACTGTATTATCAATTTTTGTCAAATTTTTTTCTACAGTAATTTTTTTGCCAATTTTTTGTTACAGTATCAATTTTTTTGCCAAATTTTTTGCTGCAGTATTAATTTTTTTGCTGAATTTTTTTCTACAGTAATTTTTTTATCAAATTTTTTGTTATAGTAATTTTTTTGCTGAATTTTTTGCTGCAGTATCAATTTTTTTACTGAATTTTTTGCTGCAATATCAATTTTTTTGTTAAATTTTTTACTACAGTATATAAAAAATTTTTTTGCCACAATATGCAAAAAATTTTTTGTCACAATATTAACATATTTTGTGTCAAAAAATTTTTTTTTGTAGAATGCCAATATTTTTTTGCCAATTTTTTGCTGATATTTTTAATGCCAAGTAACAACAATCGTAAATAATTTGTCAATCTTTTTACCAAATTCAACAATAATTTGACAGCTGAATAACATAATTTTGACTAGTATATTAATTCATTATCTATTTGTTTGATAATCTTTATTGGTTGTTACTTTAGTTTAGTAGGATTTTTAGAGTTCTTTATGATTTCCATGGACTTGTCTTCAATATAAAGATATAGGAGATTTTCTTTTATCCTTTTACCTTGTTGTTAAAGATATGTAATATATTGTGTTACAATTTATTTCTTGTAAAAAGTTGTTATATCAACTTTCAATATCTTGGCTATAATACTATTTAAGATAGTATATGTTTTTGATAATAAGACTACTGATCCATTGGATTTACTATTTCTTTGTTATAGTAATTGTTGTGAGATCTATAAAATAAAGTGTTTGTTCTATTTTCTTGAGAGATTGATTAGAATATTTACTATATTTTGTTCTCTCTTATTGATTATTTGTAATATATATTGTGCTCTATTCATGATTAATGGCTCAAATTTATTGATAAATCATATAAATACTTATTTGTATTTATCAGTGATCTATTTTTAAACCATGGATAAATCTTTTTGAAATTGTTATTATTTATATATTTTAATTAGATAATACAAAAAAATCTTGTTTATTGTTTTATCTAAAACTCTTTCCACTGATCCTTTAACCACACACAAAAAAGATGTTTACAAGAAGTTTTATACTTCTTTGCTAATAAAGTCTTTACATTTTCATTAAAACAACTTAAAGCTTGTCTTCATGTATCTCTCTTACTCTCTTTTGCTTGTTTATAAACTTTTTTGAATAAAAACTTGAGCCTCTAGTAATCTAAAAAGACTCAAGTATATACTTCCTCTACTAAGGGCAAGAAAGTTTTAGGAAGTAAAAGGATTGACAAGTAGAGTGTCACCTTACAGAGCTAGAAGTGATAAGAAATAGAGGTTTTGTTGGCAGGGGAAGGCTTATTATCCACCTTCTCACATACTGTCTTATACTCTCTTAAAGTTTCTACTGTTTTTTACAGTTTTCTTGGGAAATTTTGCCTAACTCAATTTGACCCTGAATTTCTGATAATATAATATCATCTGATATTTGATTAATTGATACAAAACATGTTAGTAACAGAATATAAACAAACTCCTATTGGTCATCTCACATGTTCTGATAATATTATTGGTAATAAAAAGAGTTAATTGATGCCTCGTATTCACCCCACTTCTCAAATTGGGTTAACCTATAGATCAAGTATCATAAGATCAATAAGATATGAGCAACAAGTTCCCAGGTGATAAAACAATTGCTATTTGTTTAAGTTGAGGTCTTTTTCTTCTATTATTCCAGTCAGACAAAGTTCAAGACCAAGGTCTTCTTTTTATTCCGGTCAGGCAATAAGACCAAACAGTTTCTTATCAATACTAAGCTCCAACCCTTTGGTTACAGTTGAGAATGCATTTTTCCAGAAGTTGTTAAAGGATATCACAATCGATGAGGATCCCCACCACTGCTAAGCCACTTTCACCATTACAAGGCAAAAAAATTATTGAGAAATCTTATCTTTTGAGTAATGTAAGATGTATATTAGTAAAATTTCTTTAATTAGACGTGACTGCTGGAAGGTATTACACTGAAACAATATGACCTAGTCCTTACTAGGTCACATAAGAACCTGGGTTCATTATAAGTCATCTCTCTATCATAGGTGGATAAAAAATTACTGCTCAAAAAAGGTTGGGACCAAGTGTGTCCCGGAAGTAAAGGCTTTCATTAGGCGATAAGTCTCCTCAGACAGTATACAAGAAGGAAATCAAGATTAAGAATGGATAAGTTTTTCAGATGGTCAGAAAAAAAAAGGATATTCCAATCAGGTATTTCTTATTGAGAAGAAGTAGGTTTTTGGAGGAAGCTGGAAATATTTTTTTTCAATTTTTACTCTTTCATTTTCTTGTTGTCTACTTAAACATTTTTAGATATTCCCCCTCCCCTTTTTTTTCAACATATTCTTTTGTAGTTTTCTATATTCAAATGGCTTGATCAGACATATGGTAGTGATAACCTGTTGACAATAATACAGTGGACTAGGGGAGTTTTTACCCAAAGATACTGTGGAGCGAAATATTGTTCCCAAGACTGAACTTAGAGGCTTTATGCTTATGACAAGTTAATTAGATTAAAATAATAGTTTAGCTGTAGTATATATTATACTGCTTGAATAAAAATGTACTTTTGTTTTCAATTGATTAATAAATAGATGATCTAACCTGACTATGGGTACTCAAAAAAAAACAAAAAACAAAAAACTCTTATTTGTTATTTTGATATATTTATTTGTTTATGTTGATGATTCTATTCTAATTTTGAGATTTGCTATTATATTTATATAGGGTGTCAATTAATTTGTTTTGATAACAAGTTATATGTATATATGTATATTTTGATTATTGCTTTTTATGTATATACTTGTTTTGCTTATTTATTTTTTATGTGTTTATATTTACATAACAAGATAGGAGATAGATATATTGTTTATACACACATATATATTTAGACTATCTTGTCTTTAGGGAGCTTTGATGTTTTTCTAGGCCTTTGAATAATTGAAGCAACTTGATTTATTGAATAGTTTAATTGTTTTTTGGATTATTAGTAGTGTCAAGAAAGATATCAACCTATACTAACCTGACTGTGAACTGTGTGAAGTTAATATTTGCTTTTTTTTTCTGATTATAAATTAGTTTACAGGTCTTTTTTCTTTCTTCTAAAATTTTTTTAAGAAAAAGAAATAAAAGAAAATTAATAAAGCAGTGTATACCACTTTTCTTGATATTTCTAAATAGCTTGTTATATATATATTAAAAGTATTTGGTAACTTGGTTTAAAGGATATATTGTTTTTTCTTATATATTTGAACTGGTTCACTTTTTTAAAAAAAATTATCAAAAAAGGAAGATTAGTAGAAAGAGTTTTTATTCAGCATATTAATGATATAAATAAATTGGCAATCAATTTTTACTATATAATTTGATATAAATAAATTGTCAATTGAGTTTGACTATATACTTTAGCATTATTTGTCATATGATTTATACTATTTTTGCTATATATTTCATTAAATATTTTTTCTAAAAATCATTAAACATTTATCAAAATTCATATATTTACTAAAATTTTAATTATATATTATATTTATGATTTAAAAGAATTATAACTAAATATTTGCAAGAGTCTTACCCATTTGAAATTCTATATATAAATAAAATAAATCAATCAAAAATATTATAAATAGAGATTATGCATTCATATCTAAATGATTAAAATTTGGTACTCCATAATTCAATATTTGCAGTATTTTCAGATCTGAAATAAAATCTATTTTTTATTAAATTAATCAATTTGTATTACTGAATAAAGATCAATTAATACTTAATAATATTATTTAAAAAGTTTATTAAATATGTAAAGAAAAATTTAATTTGTTCTAAATATAAATTAATACTTTTATTGCAATTTATGAATTGAGCTAATATAAATGAGCTCTTAATATTTTATGAAAATATAACAAAATTAAATTTTTACTTTCAATTCAGCATTTATCATATTGATTTAATCGAATCTAAATAATTATTAAATTTTTATTATCTTTTGTAAATAGTTTTTGAAAGTTTATAGTTTTATAAAATGTTTTATAGTATTTAATTAATAGATCTAATATTTCAGTAGATACTTTTAAATTTGATTTTTTCAAATGCAAAAAAGTTTATATGAAAAATATTTGAATCTATTAATTATTGTTTTATGAATATTATATATTATATATTTTCAAAAATCAAGATAACTCATTAATTGAAAACTGAATTAGTTCAGAAATTGAATTAATGTTTGATTGATTATTTAAAATTTTAAGCTCCTAATTATTAAGATAGAAAATAGTTTGATTAATAATTTGACAATCATTTATCAATCTTCATATTAATTTAAATTCAATATTTTAATGATTATTTAATAATAAGTTTAGATTAAAATTTTGTTGAAATTCTACTTCTTAATATTAAATTTGTTCAGAAACCTACTTAATATATCATTCATTCTCTCAAATGAAAAGCATCAAAATACATATAATAATACATAATCATATATATATTTATATAAATATAACTAAAGATAAAGATTTGAAGTCCTTTCCGCTGATCCTAAATTTCCTTAAAAAAATTTCCTTTTTCGGTAATTTTCTTGGAAAACTCAGAAGCCAGCCTC
>CAJVPT010004228.1:0-13833 GCA_910592055.1 Acaulospora colombiana
CTAAATCACTGGAGCCATTAGTTGTTATTCGGACTGATACTTCTGTCTTTGTACCATTGTTGCTTTGAAGGATGATTTAAAAAAGGAAATTGATTGGCTCAAATCTGTGGAACCTGAACTTGATCCTATAGTTGTTGTAGAATCTAGAGCAACTGATATATCAGAATCTAAAAGTTTGCTGAGTTTAGGAAAGCATTGAAGAATTCAACCTAGGAGGAGTAGTAAAGAGGTAAAACCAGTAAACCCGATTACTGAAGATAAGCTGAAACTAGAAGAAACGTGAGTAGAAATGAAGGCCTTAATGAAAACTAATCTTGACAAATATAAACTGAGAGTAGACAAAGTTTTTTCAAGTGATGTGAATAAAAAACTATTACAAAAATTGATACTCGAATTAAAGATAAGTCCCTAAAGGAGGAGGCAGGGACATAAGTCAAATGTTCCTTATTAGAAAATATTAAATTTTTTAAATTAATAACTATAAAAAAACTATCCACAATTGTTCTTAATTATCTAAATCATTGATTTATAGTATTTCCTAACTTTTTTTCCTATTAAAGTAAAAAGCCATAAATTTTGTCCCTTAAAAAAGGACATAAGTGATCTGTGAAATTTTATATACTAAATACTTTAAGGACCTATCATTAACCCGAATTAATAAAATCCATGACCCCACATTTTAATCTTTTATGAAAGCAAATAAACGAATAGTTAGGTGCTTTACATTGCCATCAGAGAGAAAGATATCAGAAGGCAGAAATTGGAAAACTGGAAGCGGACAATCGTCACTTACATGCAAATAACCAGTTAAATGAAGTAAGATTAATAATATTCTGCATTTATATTACCTTCAAGTATTAATTTTTAATGAATAATTAAGAAAAGAATACGAAGAATTAAAAGCACATAGACATTTATTGAATGAAGATCAAAGAAAGTTACCAAATATCAGAATGAATTAACTAATGTAATTAAAGAAACAAAGGTATATTTACCTGAAGAAAGTGACACTAATTCAGGAAACCACATTAAGAGAAGAATAAATGTATATAATTACAGTTATCATTCTGAAAAGATATTCTTTAGCAAAATATTATATGCCAAATAATTATAATATTAATCATAATTATTTCTTATAGTTCAAGGATTTGTTGATATATTTGGATGAACATTCGAAATCAATTCAAGCATTCCAATTGACTGATAAATGATATCATGATGATTCATATTTCTATGATATGATGCCACTAGAAGACTTGCTGAATTGGGTATACAGTTTGAAAGAAATTTTGGAACATAAATAAGAAAAAGAAACAAAAAAAAAGAAAAAAATCAGTAGTTGAATCCAAAAGATGAAAAATTATCAAATATAAGAAATCATTAATATATTCAAAGAGTAAGGAACAAATTGGAAAAAGTGCATAAATAGATGAAATTTGAGGAGCAGTTAGATTAAAAGAACAAAGTGAAAAATCTTAGAAAATATTCACAAGGTAAAACCAATTGGGGCTAGTTTTAAAAGAGTCAAGCCGAGATCTTTAAAGAAAAAGAAAAGCCAGTAGAAAGGAAGGAAGAGGAGGAAGAGGAGGAAGAGGAAGAGGAAAATGACAAATAATTTAGTTAATTGAATTTGTAAATTTTTAATAAATTTTATGAAATTTAAATTTTTTGCTGCAATAAATTTTTTGCTAATTTTTTTTTCTGCAATAATTTTTTTGACAAATTTTTTATGCAGTAATTTTTTGACCAAATTTTTTGCCACAGTATTAATTTTCTTTGCCAAATTTTTTGTCACAGTATCAATTTTTTTGTTGAATTTTTTGTCACAGTATCAATTTTTTTGTCAAATTTTTTATCACAAAATTTTTTTTTTACTACAATATTACCAGATTTTATACTGAATTTTTTTTTTCGCAGAATGCTGATATTTTTTTGCTAATTTTTTATTAATATTTTTAATACTGAGTTGCAGCAATCATAAATAATTTGTCAATCTTTTTATTATTAATTTTTGCCAAATTTTGCAATAATTTGGCAGCCGAATAACATAATTTTGACTAGTAAATAGCTAAAAAGATAGGTCTTACTATTTATCTACTAGTTCTCAACTGATAACTATTATTAGTTTTATATCATGTTCTTAGTAATATCAAAAAAATGTTTACAAGAAGTTTTTATACTTTTTTATTAATAATGTCTTAATACTTTTCTTAAAACAACTTGAAGTATAATTTCATGAGTTATTTCTATTTTTTTTTTTGTTTACAAATCTTTTCACTCAAAAACTTGACTTCTAATGACCAAGAAAAATCAAGTAATATTTTTGATACCAATGTCAAGAAAGTTTCTAAAGAAAAAAGAATTGACTGTAAAATATTTAAAGATCTATTTAACCTTTTAAGTAAGAGATTTATAGAGGTTTTTGTAATAAAAATATTTATTTTCTTCTTTTTAAACTGTTTTTTTACTGTTTTAATTCTTTTAAAACTTTTAATCTCATAGTTTTCTGGAAATTTACTTACTTAAATTTGATCCTGAATTTTAGGTAATATAAATTCTCATCAAAAGTGATTGGTTGATATGAAACATGTTAGTTTTTAGAATATAAACAAGCTTTTATTGATTATATTTATGTGCTTTAATAATATAATTAGTGATTTAAAAGAATGTTTCAGAAATGATTTTTCTCAAAAGCTCAAGTCCCTTAATAAAGATTTTTATAACACTAAAAAATCAAGTAATGAGTAATATAAATTGCAAACTTTCATTTCTTATATAAGTTTTTCAAATAGTGACAAAGCTTTAATGAAAAAAAGCTAAGGTTTAAATACTTTTTTTTTGGGATATTTCAATCTAATACTTATTTAAATAAAAAATTAGTTGAATTGACTTATTCGATATCACAGGTGATAAAAAAAAAGATTTTTTTTGAAGTTCAAGTGAAGCAAAAAGATTATTCCAATTAAGTAGATTCCTTTTGAGAAGAGATTGTTTTTATTTTTGAATTATTTGAATGAACCTTGAATTGTTTCTTTTTCTTAATCATTTTTCTTTTTCCTCTTTTTAACTTAGCAATTTATTTGTTTTCAAACAATCAACAGTAACAAACTGTTGACAATAATCCTGATAGATAAAGGTCATTACCAATCTATTAGGGAAGTATAATATTGTCCCCAAAATCTGACTTAAAATACTTATATATAAAGATGAGTTAGTCACTTTGTGAAAGTCTGTAAATTATTGTAGATTTATTTTAATTTTTCAATAAAAACAAGCCATCGTGGCATAATTGTGGGTTAAAAAAAAAATAGTTTGATTATAAATTAAAAAATTTTTTGAGGGATTTTTTTTTTTTAATCTAATAACCTTGATTTCTTATCACTAATACAGTATATCTGTATAATTAATTTATAAACTGTGTAAAACTTATTCTCATGCAATTTTATAAATATTGCATAACACAATAGGATTAAATGAAGTAAAATTTGTAAGGTATTTATTCATATGTGCAAAATCAAATGACCTTTTTTTTTTTACAATTGATGGTTTTTTTGTCAAACATCGAATAACTTGTATAATACTGAACGAATCCAATAGATCAATTGCATCGATATCGGTTCGATTGTCAACAAATTTTACGTGCCACTACACGTAGAGGAAATATTCGGATTGCATGAACACTAAAAACAATATTCACATGATTGATAGAACAAGAAAATTGAAATGTTTCGTCAACTATGAAACAAAACGATCAGTAATGAGAGTAGACATTTGACTTTTTAACAAAGAACATGTTCCAATACCCTTATTAAATTAACAAATAATTAATATAGAATATTATTATAAGTCAATTGTTCACCGTGCACAAGGGCTCACCTGTTATGAATCGGATATAATCTTTTATCCTAGGTTCCTGGGCAGCCTACTCAATCGATTGTTTTCATTATTAAGGGATTTCAACCGACCAATTTCTTGTGTTTGTTGGATAGTAAGCTGTGCCAAACGAGCCTTTTCATCATTAATCATTTTCATATGTTCGCCTTGAACTGACAGTTGACTGTTCAGTTGAAACAGTTGATTATTTAATTCATCCACACGACCATTTAATATTGTGATAGTTTGAGACTGTTGTATGTTTAATTGTTCCATACGATTCCTTTCTACTTCATATATTTTTAATTTTGTGTCGGCTTCATCCTTAGATTTTTTGGCATCTAAGGCAACCTTTCCGTTAAGGACATTTAGGCTAGTTGTCTGTTCCTCCAGATTCTTTTTATCCTCTTTCAATTTTTCACACTCTGTCTTTAGCCGATCGATCTCCTTTTGCTTACTGAGAATCTCTTTTTTTCTGTCTGCTAGTTCTCGTTCACACCGATCCTGCAATGTTACTACTTGTTCCCGTAATCTGGAAAGCTCGTCACTATTTGCACGTTCTAGTTTTTGTTGCAGATTTATTATTTCAGCCCTAGCGGACGACAGCTTCTGATTGGCGGCATTCAATTGTGAACGCAGTACTTCGGTCAATTCCTTTTTCAATGTTGTCAACCCTTCTGAAACGTTGGTATCCTGAAAAGCTCGAAACAATAAGATAATCAAGCATGTGGCTAAAAAAAATTGAATCATTCAAGTCGTTTTAATTTAAAGAATAAATTATCTTACTATTGATTCTGGATTTTTCTCGGTCACTTTGTCAAGTCGCATTTTCTTTGGATCAGAGGTTAATTGTGATTCCTAGAGAATAACAATATAACTGTTACTGAAATGCTATAACGTAGATATTATCATAAATATAGGGAATACATAGTTTTCTTACTGCCTGCCGTTTTGAATTCTTTTCCTTCTTAGAAACTTTACTTGTCGAACCATTAACTTTCGGCGTAGGATGATCGATCGATAAATCAGAAATATCCTTAGAAAGTTCGTAGGATTCTATGTCGAAATTTCTGTAGACGCTCGGTACGCTACTACTGGACCAATCTTTTCCTCTATAGCCACTCTTTTCAATCCACCTTTCGGCACTATCCTCCATTCCGAACGATAGGTCATTCAATTTCCCAATTTTTACGTGATTTGCAATCTTTTCACAAATCTCGGTGAATTTGTAATCCCTCCAGTAAACACCAACAGTCATTTCGAAATTTTTCCTATTTACTCCAAAGAAAAAAATCTTTGAGAGTTTTTCAAACGAAAAATTATCCAAGTAGGAAACTTTGTTGATTAATCCATAAGCAATTATTTGTTCCATCGAATCGACAGTAACAAGTCGAAGAATTGGAGTTTGTAGGTTTTGCATGGAAAAATGGAGGCTCATACTGGGATCGAATGATGTGTCATGTGCGACGATGAGGTCCAATTTGGGCTGTTCAAATGAAATATGACCTGGGTTAGCGATAGAAAATTGAATTTAAGAATACATATATATAATTAATTAATTTACCATAACGTTAGGACAGAAGTTTATAAAATCTGTCGAGAAAAGTATGCAGAACGACTCTTTCTTGTTTGTGTGCTCCTGTTCGTCGTATAGGTTATTGTGATATTTGTTGCTTCTATCATTGATTATACCATATCTTTGATTACATCTATCCATAACTAGTATTATAGTGTCCTTTCAGTAACAAGAAAATTGACAAAGCTTAATATATAGGCAATAATAAGATGCGAAATTTAAATGATATATAGTGACCCGTTTTACCATCATTGAGGATGCAATGCCGATCTTTATAGGAAATTTTCTTAGAATTGGCAATAAAGTCTCAAGCATCTTTATTTTGCCGTTGCCGATTGCGATCTTATGACTTTGATTGTTGGAATAAAATTTCGATGAACTCTCTTTCCTTTCCAATATTGTATTGTTAATTATTTGAAGATAATCATCAATGGCCACGCGAAAAGGGGATTTTTCTCTTGACTTCTCATTGGCAGGTGCCTTACCCATATGATAGGATAAGTTAACATCCGTAAGCACATTCGCAATTGATTCTTGCTGAGTTCCAGATAACGGACATGGTACCATGATTTCATCCGCACCCCAATTTGGATAATTAGGTGATATTGATGAAAAGATTGACAAACAACGACTCATTATAGCCTTATCATCCAGCGTCAAGCCGTTATCTTGATTCAACGGAATGTCTACTTCCATGCTTTCCTGTTGCCGAGGAGGATTTTCGCCTTGACCCTTCGAAGTCGCGTGCCCACGATCGTATAATGCTTCATCTACAGGATCAGCTCGCTGTTTACCTTTGCCAATATATGTTGGTTCAAGAGGGGGAATGTGAATAGTTTCTTCTACAGAAGAATCAGACAAATAATCACCCTCAAAACCGGGGACCTTCACCGCAGAAAATGAGGGACCAGCCGAGACATTTGAGTGTGAGTTTTCAAGGTAATCTTTAACTTTTTCTAACGTTTTACCGTCTGAATCAGAATCACTTTGTACCAAATATTCTTCACTTTCCATTTTCAAAAAAAGTAGTCGATGTATATTACGAGGTAACTATCTTTGAAACAAAAAAGAAACGATTAAAAGATATCGCGTTACAATGCGCATTTATTTTTCGTCCACATGATATATTAAAGTGTCTAAAGCAATATACACCTGTGTTTCTCATTTTCAAGCACATTCTTACCTCTGGATAAAAGCCCAGATTGAAGATTTTATTGATATAATAGCCAATCAAAAGAAAGATAAATGTTAATCTTGTAGCACAAAACGACATCAAACATCACTTTATCATGTGATAAAATGACGCGAGTTCTGTTGCCTAATTGAAAGAACAAATTTATAATAAGGAATGGATCCAATGATTATATATATGAATGAATATAGATGGACATCTGAGCAGTCGCGAAATTCTAAGGATTAACTAGAATAACCACAGGCAAATGTCACTTTTCATTATTGTTGTGTCGAAACGATCAACTGACGCGTCATTTTGCCTATCACTATCACTAATTACTATAATATTTTATTTCTGGATAATCGGTGCATTTCAAAATAGTTTGTAATAAAATCGGCAAGAGTATATACATGCGTTTGGGCGAATTTTTATGTTTAGGAGGAAAAGCAGTTAATTTATCTAGTATTATTACTTAACGCTTATATTATAGACTTTATTCTTAGTCACTCTCCTTGCCCGAATGACTCCAGATACTATTTATTCTGTTTGAAAGCGATTTCACGCGTATTATAAAATAAAATAAAATTATCGTAGCGTGAAAAAGAAATAGGAAACTTATTTGCTGTATTTCTTCTGGACACTTTTGAATTGTACAATATTGGGTAAATAAATTGAAATATCATGTGTTCGGCGTTATCAAACACATGATATAAAATTTACTTAACCCGATTAAGAGTGTACATCATTATTTTACAAATGTATAAAAGTATCCGCAATGGCAACAGCGTCAATTTGAATTAGATCAATCCTTCTTTCGAGTTGTGCCCTCTCTTACCTTGGTCTTTTATCTTCATATTTAAGATAAAGTCATCTTAACTTTTTTTAACATTTATAAAAAAAAGACTTTAGAATAAATGGCCAGAGATCTACCTGCAGGATGGGAGGAGAGGGTAGGTTAATAAAGGAAAACGTGATCTTCGAGATATACCACACAGCATTAATTTTATTCTTTCCACATTCTACTCAGTTTGATTTTACTCGTAATCGTCCTTATTGTAAGTTATTCTTGCGAATTTTGTTTTCTTTCTTTGTGCGATCAAATGTCTGAAAAAATTTCTTTGACGGACACAGATGTGAATCATAGCTCTAGGACAACAACCTGGGTATTCTTACTTCTTTCATAAGCTAAAAAAGATGAATTATTACTTAAGTAATGTTCCTCCCCCCAAAATTATAAAGTACGATCCTCGAATTGAGCGTCTCGGTCTACCTCCTCCTTACCAACCGGAACCTTCACAAAGTCAACAGTCAGCATATGTACCGGACTCCAACTATGGTCGCGGACCACAATATACTCTTCCCCAGCAAATGGGCTTTGGTCCGACGCAACCTTATCAACAAACTTCATACTATCCTTCCGGTCCACCCCCTCCAAATTATGGTGTTCCTCCACCAAACTATCAGTACCCACCACAATCGCAAATGCCATATGAAAGTGGCCAGGCGTCTTTTGCATCACCACAAGATTCCGGAAAAAAGAATAAATTAAAACAAGGATTGGCCGTGGCGGGTAAATCTGCCAACGCTAACGTTTCTAACTAATATAATAAAATAATTTGATTTATCATTCTCTGTCTTTTATTAATTACTTAGGGGCTGCAGGTGCAGGGCTAATAGGCGGATTTTTTGCCGGTGAGGCGGTGGAATCAGCAAAAGAACGATTTGAAGATTTGCGTGAATCGGTATTTTCATTAAGATTGTCATGATGGGATACACGTGAATAATGATTCTAAGACCAATTTTTGCATATTTTTTTTTCTATGGTAACAGGTCCAGGAATTGGAATGTGAAAAAGAATGCGATTATGACTCTTATGACTTTGATGATTAGACGCAGTAACTACAGTTGCCACCTCCATGCATTAATATTTTGACGGATGTAGTTATCATTTTCTTTAACTTGATGTTACCCTTTCCAAGGAAAATTCTCTTTCGATGACAAAATGATTATTTCGCCGAGAAAATTTATAAGATATTTGTAATTATTTTCTACGTTCCTAGTAAATTTTGAGACCTATAGGGATAATGACTTTCGTTCATTAGTCAAAGTAACAGACTAAAAGATGCTTGTGAAGTGGATATTTCACATTAGTTGCAGGAAAATATGCTATATAACAGTTAGTCAACAATTTCTTTAGACAAATTCTGTCTCTTCAAAGTTAAATAATTATTTTAATAGCAACTATATTAATTATTACGAATTATTAAAATTTTTAATTAATCGTTTTATATTGTAAATATTTTTTTATTAAAATTCAAAATTGTTTAGTATCGTATCAATTCAAATAAATTATATTATTATTTTTAATTTAATATCATAAATTCAAGAAACCCCCCCCCACTTTCGTAAAAAAAATGGTTTATGAATTTTTTTTCACAAACATACTTGGAACGAACCAGAAAATTATTTAACAACATAATCATGTCATCAAAAAATGCGATACTCGATTAAAGAAAAACACAAAGTGCAACTATCCTTGGAAGTGATAAAACTATTCAAAAATAGATATAAAATAATATAGAACTCAACTTATTCTCACTAAAGATAAAAGTATTAAAGCAATCTTTAAAAACATTGTATTATCAAATAGAAACAACAATAATTCCGTTACTTTCCAGATAAAAAAATGAGTACAAAAAATTTACTGATGTCTTTATTTTCTAAATATTTAGTATAGTGATAGAGTTAAAGATCAACTAGTTTGAAAAAAATTAAGAAATATAATAAATTATATTTAAAAAAAATAAATAAATAAATAAAAAAAGAATTATAAATAGTTTAATAGATAATTAACTTTTTTCTACTAACAGATTTAATATAATGAAACATATTATATTTTATTACATAATATTATTGATAAAAACTTTTACAATAAATTGAATATAATTAAAATATATTATTATTATATTTTAAATTAATTATTATTGTTAGAATTAATATTTATTAAATAATAAACATATGATTTTTTTTATTGATAAAAAAACCAAAAATTAATAATTATTAAAATTAATGGTAATATAAACTATTTAGATATAAGAGACTTTTATTTATAATAAAATTATTTAAAAAAAATAAAATAATAAAAATTAAAAAAAATTTTTTATTTTTTATTTTTTTAAAACTTTAACTAATATTAAATATAAGTACTTTATTAATAATTAACTTAATATAAAAAGAATAATTAAATTTTTAGTATAATATTAATTATTATTATTATTTTGTTAAACTGCAACTGATATTAGATACATATCTTTTATTAAGAATAAACTTAATCATAGACTTAGAGCACTTTAAAGATAGACTATTCATTCTTTTTTTATATTTCCTGGTATTCTAAAGATAAAAATTCTAACCTTGAATTTTTTTTTTTTTAGTGATATGAAATGGATTTGGGCTGGATGACATGAATTAATTTTATATATTGTAAAAAGTTTGTTCTATTATATTTTCTTATTTAACTTTTTTCTAGATATTTTTTATTTCAAATTCTTCTTCAAACTTTTTCTTCAGTTCTTTATCACTCATTTCAATTTTGATGTTCTTTAGAATTTCAATCTTAATTATTAGTTAAACTTCTATATCCTCATTTGAAAAAGTATTCTCATCTGAGGTTGAATTTTCTATTATAGGGTTTGTGAACTTACTCTTGATTTGGAAAGTTTCAGGAAAATAAAAAAAAAATCATTTGTGATAATAACTTGTTTCAAGATATACTTGACTTTTTCCTTCAAGAAAGATATCATAAGGTCTTCTTCTTTTTCTTAATCTTGTTTCCATAGATATAGAATATACTGTTTAAGAACTTAAGTTTTAATAAATGTAGTTGGATTTAAATTTAGAATTTTTACAAAAATACTATTAAGTATCAAGTATTTTACTGGTCCTGATATCTGATTGGACTTGTCTTATATAGTGAGAATGTTGAAAATAATTTGAGTAGCCTATATTTTTTTTCTTTGATTATGTTTTTTAACTATTTTAACTATTGTATCAAGAATATGGAGCTCACTCTTCTTTACAATTTACATAATTTTTGATTACTTTATTATATTGATCATATATAAAGAAGAATAAATTGCTAATTTATTGTTTTGTTTATCTTTTTTATTTATTTATATTTAGCAAGATTTGCAAGGTTACTTGTTTGTTGTCTTGTTTAGAATATTGTTTACTCAAATAAATTATTGATTCTTCTAATGATAGGTCTTTAAAGTATTTAATATATAAAATTTCACAGATTACTTATATCCTTTTTTGAGAAACAAAATTCATGGCTCTTTACTTTAATAGGGACAAAAGTCAGGAAATGCTATAAATCAATGATTTAGATAATGAAGAACAATTGTGAATAGTTTTTTATAGTTATTAATTTAAAAATTTTAATGTTTTCTAGTGAAAGATATTTGACTTATGTCCCTGTCTCTCCTTTAGGAACCTATCTTTAGATCCTTTCTATTTTGATCTGCTTATTTACTGGAATGGTTATTGATCTTCTTTGTTATGAAGAATAGACTGTTTGTTTATAAACTTTTAGCAAATCTTACTATACTATTTTGATACTGACTTATTTGATACATACATGTTTGTATAACTTGTTTTATTGTTTAAACAAATATATATAGAATTAGGATACTCTATTGTTTAGTTCTTAGGAGCTTTTGATATTTTTCTAGACTTTATAAACTTTGAGTTTTTTTTAATTTATCAATAAAAACTATTGTTAATAAAGTTCCTTCTAGTACCTAAAAAGGTATAAACCAACATTGGCCTGGCTAAAAGCTTGAGAAGTTGATATTGGGCTCTCCTAAGCTTATTATGAATCAACTTGTGGATATACTTTTCTTTCTTTGTAAAGTAAAGTAAAGTAGAGCTAAAATGATGTTGTACTACCTATACTTCTTTTAATTGATAAAGTAATCTTTAGAGAAGTGACTGAATATTATAGTCTATTGTTAAGTCTCAAATCTTTGAAGGATAAAGAGTATTAAACTGGCTTTTTTTTTTTCAAGAAAATTATCAAAAAAGAAATTATTTAAGGAAAAAGTGAATCAGTAGAAAGAGTTTTTTAATTCAATTGGCCTTCTTTGTTATTTAAAAATATATATAATATTTTATTAAGTTTTTTTTATAAGATTGATTTGATTAGTTCATTATATCAAGTTTTTTAAATATACAGTATTTTTGGATTTGTGTTTTTTTTTCAATTTCTAGTAAGCTATTATAATTGATTTTTCTTTTTTTGAAAGTATCAAGGTAATAATATCTTATTTTTTTATTTTATTTTATCTTTTTGTATTATAATATATTTATTGACATTTTGCTTGATTTTAATTCTATTAAATACTATTTTATTTATAATTTAATTAATTAAAAAATCAATCATTTATCTTTGTCTGGTTTGAAATTATTATATCACTATTTTAAAATAGTTTTGATGTTATCTCTTATTTTTTTTAACTTTCAACTTTTGATATATACAATAAATTTAAAACCTGTTATATATTTTGAATATTCTTTTTCAAAGTTGTTCATAGAATATTGAAAATATTATATTTTTTTTATTTTTTGAGTACCTATAGCCAAATTAAATCATCAGTTTATTAATCAAGTAAAAACAAAAGTATATTTTTATTCGAGCAACATGATATATACTATATATAAACTATTATTCTAATTTAACTAACTCGTCGTAAGCATAAAAGCCTCTAAGTTTGATCTTAGAAACAATATTTCACTCCACAGTGTCTTTGGATAAAGACTCTCCTAGTCCACTGCATTATTGCCAGTAGATTGTTACTGCCATATGTCTGATCAAGTCACTGGAATACAGGAAACTACAAAAGGATGGGTTGAAAAAAAAGAAAAGCGAGATGTCTAAAAATGTCTAAGTAAACAACAAGAAAATGAAGAGTAAAATTGAAAAAAATATTTCCAGCTTCCTCCAAAGACTTGCTTTTCAAGACCTTTTCTCAATAAGAAATACCTAATTGAGATATCCTTTCTTTTCTTGACCGTCTGAAAAACTTATCTATTCTTGATCTTAATTTCCTTCTTGTGTATTATCTGAGAAGACTTATTGTCTAGTAGGAGCCTTTACTTCCAGGACATACTTGGTCTCCACTTTCTTTGGGCAGTGATTTTTTATCCACCTGCAGTAGAGAGACAACTTATAATGGACCCAGGTTCTTATGTAACCTAGTAAGAACTAGACTATCTTGTTTCAATGTGATACCTTTCAGCAACCACACCTAATTAAAGGAATTTTACTAATATACATCTTCCATTACCCAAAAGACCAGATTTGCCAATAATCCTTTTGCCTTGTAATGATAGAAAAGTAAAAGCAATAATGGAAATCCTCATTGATTACAATATTCTTTAACAACTTTTAGGAAAATACATTTTCAACTGTAACCAAAAGGTTGGAGCTTAGCATGGACTAGACACCATTTAGTCTTATTGCCTAAATGGGATAAAAAAGAGACCTTGGTCTTAAACTTTGCTGGACCGGAATGATAGGAAAGAAAGATTTCAGCTTGAACAAATAGTAGCTTTTTCACTACCAGAGGACTTGTTGCTTGTATCTTATTGGCTTCATAGTACTTGATCTGTAAATTGATTCAATTGAAGAAGTGGGGTGAACACAGGGCACCAATCAACTCTTACTATCATCAATGATGTCATCAGAATACATAATATAACCTATAGGAGCTTATTTACATTTAATTACTAACGTGTTTCGTATCTACCAATCAGATACCAGGTGACATTGTACTATCAGAAATTCAGGATCAAACTGAGGTAGGCAAAATCCCCCTAGAAAACCATAAAAAATGGTAGATACTTTAAGAGAGTACTAGACAGTATGTGGAAGATAGGTAATAAGCCTTTTTCTATCAACAAAATCTCTATTTCTTGTCACTTTTAGCTCTGTAAGGTGACACTTCACTTGTCAGTCCTTTTACTTCCTAGAACCTTTTTGCCCTTAGTAGAGAAAGTGCATGCTTGATTCTTTTCAGGCCACTAGAGGCTCAAGTTTTTATTCAAAGGAGTTTATAAACAAGAAAGGGAGAGTAAAGAAGATACATGAAGACAAGCTTCAAGTTGTTTTAATGAAAGTGTAAAGACTTTATTAGCAAAGAAGTATAAA
>CAJVPT010004229.1:0-13832 GCA_910592055.1 Acaulospora colombiana
GAATTTTTGATGAATTTTTTGTTAAACTTTTAATTAATAAATTTTTGATTGCCAAATTTTTTGATTGTCAAATTTTTGATTGCCGAATTTTTGATTGTCAAATTTTTGATTGCCGAGTTTTTGATTGACGAATTTTTGATTGCAACTTTATTACTGAAATGTAATATGCTAAGTGGCAGCAATCGAAAAGAATTTGGCAATATTTTTATTATTAAATTTAATCAAATTCGACAATAATTCAGCTGTCGAATAACATAATTTTGACTAGTGGAAGTGAACATGAAGCATTAATCAATTCTTTTAATTATTAATTATGTCATTGGAATATGTGAGATGACTAGTAGGGGCTTGTTTATATTCAGTTACTTATGTATTTTGTGTCAACCAATCAAAAGCCTGGTAATATTGTGCTATTAGAAATTCAGAATCAACAAAAACTGAGGTAGGTAAAATTCTCCAAGAAAATTGTAAAAAACAGTAAACACTTTAAGAGGGAATAGAAAAGTATAAGAAGGTGGATAATAAGCCTTTTCTTGTCAACAAAATCTCTATTTTTGGCACTTTAGCTCTATAAAGTGACATACCACTTGCTAGTTCTTTTACTTTCTAGAATCTTTTTGCTTTTAGTAGAAAAAGTGTATACTTGAGTCTTTTTAGATTACTAAAGACTCAAGTTTTTATTCAAAGAAGTTTATAAACAAGTAAGAGATGATAGAAAAGATATATAAAGACAAGTTTCAAATTGTTTTAATGAAAGTATAAAGACTTTATTAGCAAGGAAATATAAAACTTTTTGCGAACATCTTTTTTGTGTATGATAAGAGAATCAGTAGAAAGAGTTTTGATTTAAATTAATACTATATGTTAAAAAAATTAATAGATATATATAGAATAATTATATTATAACTAAAATAAATTATATATTGACTTACTTATTAATTAATCATTTTTATTTTTCAAATAAGCTTCAATATCTAAGTATAATTTTGAAAACAATATTTTACTTTATAATTTTTTTTTTTTTTTTTTTTTTAAATGCTAGCTCATTCTCGTGCCAGTTTCTGCTTTTATTATAATCAAGATATGTCCTAGGAACAATCGGGATGAGTAATTACCTGTACTGTCTAAGGATTTACAGATCAACGAATAGTACAATGGGTATCTATTTACATCTCACCCAACCAGGATGAAGTAACTATATAACTGTCTAGTGTAGGACTGTCTCTTAATTTTAACTAAGCTATAGGAGTTTGGGGAGTCTACTTTTGTAAAGTGATCTTGCCATATTACCTTACGTCTGAAAGTGGCACTTCCTAAGGTTTGTGGCCCACCGGACAACCTGTTTCTATCCCTAATTAGGGAAACTAATATGCCAAGAACTCATCCAAGATACCTATCACCATCGGTGTTGGGGATCTTTTGTATGGAATGATCCTATTAGCACTTAAAGTTATTGTATCTATCGAGCTTATCTTGTGTCATGGTCTGTCTTGATCCTTTGATGGAGCAGTCTTGTGTGAAGGATGTTAGACCACTTGATTATCCCTTCTTGAGGGCCTGTCTTGTATCTTTCAGTATCGCATCGGACTGAATTTTGTCTTCTTTGTGCATGTCTTATTATTTTCTAAGTGGACAAGTCCTTTTTTTTTTCTGTTATGACCCAGTGATCTGTCCTGTGTGGGAGATTGTACCACTTATGTTCGCCTGTTTTGTAACTTGTATTGTGTCTTATTATAGCTATATAAGTGAATAGGTACTCCTTATTGCCTTATTGGGGCACTTGATTATCATCATGGGGTAGATGAGATCTTTATGCTACTTGTGACTTATTTTCACATTCGTTTTTGTGTAGTATTGAACTCTAGACCTTGTGATTGTGACCTGGGAGCACTATTACTATGCTATAGACCTACAGGTCTTTTTACTTTATAATAGATTTTATGTGAATATCTTTCTAATTTATATATTATTACTAATAGGTTATTGTTATCTATTATCCTTTAAGGAACTGATTTTGAGAAATCATAAAAAAAAAAATAGAAATAAAGAAAGAAGATATCTAAAAATGTGCAGGTGCATTATAAAAAAAAAAAAAATAATAATAAAATTAAAATAAAAATATTTTATATTCTTTAAAAGATTTCTACTAGAAATTTTCTTTTATTAGAAGTCAATTCTTCTAAAATATTCTTCTTTTTATTGTCTATTTAAAGAACTTATCCATATATAATTTTGATTATTTTATTGTAACTATCTGAGATACTTATTATCTAATTAGATCTAATATTTAGTTCAATACTTTCTTTCTTTTAATCTTGATTTTATATTTATTTGTATTATAAGATAATAACTTATGATAGATTTCAAATTTTTATATAGTCTTTCAATTACAGTATATTGTTTAACTTATAATATTTTTAAACAGCCATATCTAATTAAAAAATTTTTATTAATAAATATCTTTTATTGCTTAAAAAATTAGATTCTTTAATAATCTTTTTATCTTGTAATAGTGAGAAGGTTGATATAACAATAAGGATCTTTATCAATAATATTATTATTATATAATACTTGAAAAAATATATTTCTAATTCTAGAGAAAGGTAATATTTTACAATCTTCTACTTTTTAATCTTACAATTTAATTAGAATAAAGAAATAATCTCTTTTATATACTTTGTCTAACTAAAATAATAAAAGTTTAAGATTACAACTTAAACAAATAATTACTTTTTTATCAAAAAATTAAGTATGAAAAAAAAAAAAAAACTCTTTCCATTAATCCTTTGACCACATACAAAAAAGATATTTACAAGAAGTTTTTATACTTTCTTGTTAATAAAGTTTTTGTACTTTCCTTAAAACAACTTGAAGTATGATTTTAAGAGTCACATCTATTCTTCCCCTATTGTCTACAAATCTCTTCACTCAAAAAACTTGACTTTGAGTTATTAAGAAAAGTCAAGTAACACCTTTGATACCAATAGCAAAAAAGTTCTCAAAGGAAGAAGAACTGACTGTAAAGTATCTGAAGGTCTTTTTAACCTTTGAAATAAGAGACTTATAGAGATTTTCTGCAGTAAAAAAGCTTATTTTCTCGCTTTTTGACTGTTTTGACCCTTTTAGATCTCCCATGTTTACAGTTTTCTGAGAAATTTTACCTACCTTAGTTTGACCCTGAATTTTGAATAGCACAAATTCTCATCAAAGGTGATTGGTTGACACAAAATATGTCAGTTTTTAAAATGTAAACAAACTTCTATTGATTATACTTACATGTCTCAATACATCATTGATGATGTAGAAAAGAAAGTTCTAGAAAAAGTATCCCCTTCAATCATATATATTCAACCTCCAGGAAACAATTATAATATAGAAAAGTGAGCAATGGATAGAAATAGAAGATTCAATTCCCATCTCTCATTAAGTTCTTAAGGTTGTGAAAAATCTTTATTGAACAAAATCTGAGATCTCCAAGCTTCTATCCCAATTAGGCAAAGTTCTTGAAAAGATTTCTTTATTCCAGTTAGGCAAATTCTTCTATAATATGGTATTGGCTCCAATAGCATTATTCGAATCTATACATTAGCAGAAGGATAAATTCCTCAAATGTTTTTCTTAAAGTCACTTTCAGAAATGGTTAAGTTCCCCAAATGTTATGAAACTTAGAGAATATTTCAATCAGGCAAATCCTTTTCAAAAGGAAACTGTGAAATAAAGCAAGAACCTTTTGGAAAGCTTTAAATTATATCTCCTTTTTTCTTTTTTTTCAGTGCCAACTTTAGCAATTTATCATTATTCAGGATAATCAACAGTAACAAACTGTTAACAATAACTCTGGTTAACTTAGAAGCTTCATGCCAAGCTACTAGAAGAATATACAGTAATATTGTCCTTTAAATCTAACTTAGAGTACCTAGTTTAGACTTAGTTTTGTTTAGTACATATTAGCTTAATGGACTCCTCATATTTTTTAAGTAGTATAGTTCTTTAACTAATAATATACAATGATGAGTTAGTCACTTTGTGAAAGTCTATAAACATTATAGTGTCTTTCAATATTTCAATAAAGATATGCTATTGTAGTATAATTGCAGGTTAAAAAGAAAAATAATAATAATAATTACTTTTTATCATCTAAAAAATTTAATATTTATTTTAATTTCTTTAATTCAGTTATACTTTATTTAAAGAAATAAAGAAGTTTGTACCAATGATTTTTCTTTTTTTTTTATTAATAATATTATTATAATATGTAAATATAGTTAATAAAAACTTATTTATATCTTGATATTAATATATTTTATATTAATACATCGGATGTCAACTAATATTGTGCTATCAAAAATTTAAAATTAAGTTAATATAGGCAAAATTTTTTAAAAAAAACTATAAAAAACAGTAGATACTTTAAGAGAACAATAGACAGCACATAAGAAAATAAAAAAAAATGTCTTTTTTTATCAAAAAAATCTTTATTTCCATATCACTTCTAACTTTAAAAAATATCATTTTACAAGTTAATTCTTTTACTTTTTAGAACCTTTTTGCTTTTAGTAGAAGAAATATATACTTGAGCCAATTTAAGTTATTAAGATTCAAATTTTTGTTTAAAGAAGTTTATAAACAAATGGGGAAAATAATAATAACTCTTGAATACAAATTTTAAGTTGTTTTAAGGATAATATAAAAACTTTATTAGTTAAGAAGTATAAAAACTTCTTCTTACAAATATCTTTTTTGTATATTGTTATTAATATAAAATTTTGTTTTTTTTTTTTTAACCTGCAGTCAGATTAGTATGGCTTGTCTTTATTGTATATATAAAATATATTTACAAAATAGTTTGACTTGCTCATATTAACTTATCTATTATTGAAAATTTATTTTTTGAGATGCAACTTAAAAAATAATATTTTGTTTCTTTATTGACTTAGATAAATCCTCTAGTTAATAAAATTATTGCCTACAGTTTATTATTATAGATTATTTTAAATTTCAATTGCAATTAAAAACCAAATCATTTTCTTCTATAACAAATCCAATTCTTGATGATTTCTATATACTTCATTTCCTTCTTTCTTTCAAAAACTTCTTGTCCTGAATCTTTTACGAATATAAATTCTTCTTTTTATTCTTGTATGATCTGCATAATGGATCTATGCCCAGATCTTTTGATTTTTTTGTTTTTTTTTAATAATATTCTGCTTCTTTTTTCACTCTATTATTTTTTTGCAGTGGTTGTTTCATATATCCTCTTTGAAATTTTTCCTCATCTTATAACAAAGCTTACTGATTATGTTTTGTGTGACTGTCAGAGAATTTTGAGTTATACTTGGAGATAATTCTTCAAGGAAGTGGTTTTGTTCTCTTTCATGTATTCATAAATAGTATTGAAAAGGCTTTTATCAAATTGCCAAATCTTATTTAACCATTTACTTGTTCAGTTATTGATAGCAGTATAAACTTCTTCTTTGTTTTTAATTTTTTTATTAATATCTTTTCTTTTGGTTTTTTCTATATATCTTCTCTAATTTCTTTGATAGTCAGATATTTCAATAGATGTTCTAATATTTTTTTTTTAAGTTCACATACGGAACAGGTCATTATGCTATAAATATCTGATTTTCTTTCTTTTAATATCTGCAGTACTGGAAGTTCATTATGGATCAGATTAGTTAAGAAGCTTTTGTTTTTATTATCTTTAAAAGAGGTATTGAAGGTATTGAATAGATTGAACTAATTTCAGAAGGTTAACCAGTTTATAATTTTGTCATTTTGGATCCATAGTTCTTGAATTCTTTCTGTATTGTCCAATCTTTTTTAATCTTTTTCCTATTATATGTTTTGACAAATTCTCTAATACTGGTTTCTATCATATGCTTTCTTTATGTGGCTATTGTAAGAACTGTTCCTAACTTTAGTAGTTAATATCAGATAAAGATGGGTCTCTAAAGAGAAAGGCAGGGACAAAAGTCAAATATCTATCACTAGAAAAGTTTAAAATCTTTAAATTAATAACTATTAAAAAACTATCCACAATTGGTTTTTTTTTTTTTTTTTTTTTTTTGCAAATGATTATTAAATGCATAATTTTATTTGAATAAAAAATATTCATAATCAGTATATTAACAATCTTTACATAGCATAAGTTAATTGTAGTCTATTGCAGCTGAATTAATAATATCAACTAACACTACGTGAGTGGACTGACACTATTAATACTGAATGGCTAATGCTCATTCAGAACAAAGAAATTGGTGATAAGGTGAAAATAGATTTGTTAATGTGTAAATTACATAATTCTAAAATGTTGAGAATTTTGTCAAAGATGCTCTCATTGTTTTTGGTTTGGATTTGGAAATTGATTGTTTTGATTTTTGTCCATTTAATGTCTAAGGAAAATGAGGTAGTTGCTATTTCAGACCTTTGTTTTCATATTTTGTATAAAATTTTTAGTGACTGATTTGATATGTCCTCTTTGTTTTTTATGATATCATTCATTGGTGAGGAAAAGATGTCGAAAGCTAGTTGAAACACATGATACCCATTAATAAGAGTTAAGTTGAATAACTACACACAATTGTTCTCCATTATTCAAATTATTTATTTATAGCATTTCTTGACTTTTGTCCTTATTAAAGTGAAAAGCTATAAATTTTGTTCCTCAAAAAAGGACATAAGTGATCTGTGAAATTTTATATGCTAAATACTTTAGGAAATCACACTAGTCAAAATTATGTTATTCGACTATTAAATTATTACCAAATTTGACAAAAATTAATAATAAAAATATTAATGAATTATTTATAATTGTTGCCACTCAGCATTAAAAAATATCAGCATTTTGTGAAAAAAAAATTCAACACAAAATTCAACAATATTGTAGTAAAATAAAATTTTGCATACTGTAACCAACAAAAAAATTGATACTGCAGTAAAAAATTCATAAAAAAAAATTGATACTGTAGCAAAAAATTTGGCAAAAAAATTGATACTGCGACAAAAAATTTGGCAAAAAAATTACTGTGGCAAAAAATTTGACAAAAAAATTACTGCGGAAAAAAATTTAGCAAAAAAATTATTACAGAAAAAAATTCAAATTTCACAAAATTTATTAAAAAATTATAAATTCAATTAATTAAATTATTTGTTATTTTCCTCTTTCTTTTCTTCCTCTTCCTCCTCTTCCTCCTTTTCTACTTGCTTTTATTTTTTCTTTAAAAATCTCAATTTGATTCTTTTAAAACTAGCCTCAATTGGTTTTACTTTGCTGAATATTTTTTTAGATTTTTGCTTTTTTTTTCTAATCTAACTGCTTTCCAAATTTTGTCTATTTGTACATGTTCCTCAGTTTGTTCCTCACCCTCTGAATATATTAATAATTTCTCATATTCAATAATTTTTTATTTTTTGAATTTAACTGTTGATTTTTTTTCTTGTTTATGTTCTGAAATTTCTTCTAAACTATAAGCTCAATTTGGTAAGCCTTCTGGTGATGTCTCATTATAGAAATATGAATCATTACGATATCATTTATGAGTCAGCTGAAACACTTGAATTGATTTCAAATGTTTATCAACAAATCCTTTAACTATAAAAAGTAATTATGATTAATATTGTAATTATTTGGTATATAATATTTTACTAAAAAATATCTCTTCAAAATGTCAACTATAATCATATACATTTATTCTTCTTTTAATAGAGTTTCCTGGATCAGTGTCACTTTCTTCAGGTGAATGTATCTTTTGTTTTTTTAATTATATAAGTTAATTCATTCTGATATTTGGCAACTTTCTTTGACTTTTGTTCAATAAGCAATTGTACGCTTTTAATTTTTCATGCCCTTTTCTTAATTATTCATTAAAAATTAATATTTGAAGATAGTATAAATGCAGAATATTATTAATCTTACTTTATTTAACCAGCTATTTGTATATAAGTGATAATTGTCCATTTCCAGTTTTCCAGTTTCTGCCTTCTGATATCTTCCTCTTTGATAGTGATGTAAAGTATCTAATCATTTGTTTATTTGCTTTCGTAAGGGATTAAAACATGGGGCCATGAATTTTATTAATTCGGATATCAACTTTTGTAATATTTTTTTGTTCCCATCACTTGAAAAAACTTCATCTACTCTCAGTTTATATTCATCAGAAATAGTTTTCATTAAGGCCTTCATTTTTGCTCTTGCTTTTTCTAGTTTTGGTTTATCTTCAGTAACTAGTTTTACTGATTTTGCCTTTTTACTACTTCTCTTAGATTGAATTCTTCAGCACTTTTCTAAACTTGGCAAACTTTTGGATTCTGATATATCAGCTGCTCTAGATTCTATAATTACTATAGGATCAAGTTCAGGTTTCACATATTTGAGCTGATCAATTTCCTTTTTAAATCTTCTATTTCATTTTTTTGCTGTTCTAATTCTTCAGAAAACTTATTGTTAATATATTCCATTAGATCGAATTGTTTTACAAATTTGATATTTTCTCTTTCTAATGTTTTGATCTGCATATATAATTCTTTGTTTTTTAAATAAATTGTTTAATTAATAAAGATAAATTTTAATAATTCAACTATAATTTAATTCTAACCTTTTTCAATATCCTTCCTGGTTCGAGTTTTGGGTGACAATCCAACTTTTGGCATTGATATTTGCATAACTTCAGATGTCAATATTTCAGGTAATACAATAGATGGCCTTCTTCTAAGCAATTCGGCAGTCATAGTAGGAATTGAAGATTTGGTAGCAGGTATTATTGAACGGACTGTTACCGCTTCTGATGCAATTAATATGAAGGAAGTTTGTGATAGCAGGGAAGGTTATAAAGGCTGTAAAGATGAAGATAACTGTTCTTTATAAAAAGCATGTTCAGTTGGTTTTTTTTGTTCAAACATTTTAGGTATCAAAAAAAAATATTAAATTAAAGAGATATTTAAATAAAATTATTCATATTGTTTTAATACAATTATTTATTATATTATATTACAATTTGGAGTCATATACTATATTATACTATATATTATTCATTATATTATACTTGTATTATATTACAATTTAAAGCTATTTAATATATTAATCACAACTTTGCCACTTTATGTTACTATTTGCCAATTTTTAAAATGTCAAAAAAGCATTCAATTTCAGCTTTACTAAATGAAAGTTTAAGAAAAAATCCTAAAAAAGTGAAAATTACTTACAACTGTAGTAAATGCAATAGATTACTTGTTGACCTACAAACAGAATTTTTATATAGATATTGAAAAACAAAAGACGAATATTTGACAAATAAAGAATTCACATTTCAGCACAGAACAAGAAATATTTCATCAAGTTGAATTATGCCATTAAGCAATAATCAACAAAATCCAAGATTGAATGATACAAGTTCTAAAAATGATAAATCTGAAGTTGATAAAGAAGAAGAAATAGATAATATATTCAAAGATTATTCAGCATTAAAATATAAATTTTTATCAAATTCTAACAAATTTTGGACAGTCATTTTATATGGATTTTGTTGTGAATTATGAACTATAGAATTTGATTTAATTTATCAAATAGTACAACAGATGTACTACTAAAATTTATGAAATTGGTACTAATAAAATTAGTAGTGAAGAATTTGAGCTCTTTTGTGAATCTTTGTATATCATTAATAATAAACTTGGATTATCAGATCAGTTTATTAGTTTTGTGAAATGTCAAAGATACTACAAATTGTACAGACTGAATAATGTTCTTGGTTTTCAAAAAAACAATTAACTATCAATTATGAAGTGTATTCATATTGAATTTCCCAATTCAGCAATAAAATAAATAAATACTGTGATTCTCCACTATCTATTAATTTAGAATTATTAAACAGAAATGTAATTAATCAGTTTTTCCATATTCTATTATTTGGTATCAATTGTTATAAATATATCGAAATTTGAATTTTGAATCTAATCTTTGATATTGGGTAGATTAATCAAGCATTGATAAACTTCTATGTGATATCTATAATAATGATATTTGGAAAACTTTTAAAGATGAAAACTTAGAATTATTTTTTAGCAAAGAGGCAGCTGATTCACATTTGGGATTGATGCTAAATATCGACTAGTTTTAACCATTTGATAATAAAGTATATAGTACTGAAGTTATATAGTATATGCAGCTATCATAAATTTGCCACACAAAATACAATTTAAACATGAAAATATATTGATTCTTGGCATATTACCAGGTCCTAGTGAACCAAGCTTATATCAAATAAACTATTATCTTTCTCCAATTGTCAATAAATTAATGCAACTATGACAAGAAATAAAGCTTGATTCAACTGTCAAAAATGAAGAGGAAAAATTAATTCAGGTGGTCTTAATTTTAATTTTATATAATATTTCTGCTGCACGAAAAGTGTATGAACACATTTTGGTACTAGTGTCATGTTATTGTTACAAGAAGAATATCAATTATAAAAATAATCATTATAATTTTGGTAGCATAGAGAATATAAATGAATGGTTTATGCTGAGAGATGTGATAATATATAAATAAGATTCTATCAAATGAAGGTGCTGTAACTCAATTGTAACACAAAAATATTTTGTCAGTACGAATTATATCAGATAGTTCAAATTTTTTTGACTACCTTATTTTGATCCAATTTGATATTTAGTTATTGATCCTATACACTGTTTTTTCTTAGGTATTGGTAAATGGCTTATTAAATAAATATAGATCGAAAAAGGAATACTGACAAATAATTCATTGAATAAAATACAATCAATGATGGAAAATTTTCAAGTATCATCAGATATTGGCCAAATTTTGAGAAAAGTAAATAGTGGTGAAGGATTTTTGAACTTTACTGCTAATCAGTGAAGAAATTTTTTCACAATATATGCAAGTATCATTCTATGGCAAAATTTTAATAAATTTTATTAAAATCTGTCAAATCTTAGTATGCCAAATTTTAAAATGAAATTCATTAAATGAGGCTTACAAAAGATTAGTCATAATGATTAAACTAATAGAATGAAATATGTTGAAGAAAAAATTACTTTGAATCTTTATATTTTGTTATATTTATATAAATATACATGTGATTATAAACCATTGTATGTATTTTGGTACTTTTTATTTGAGAGAATGAATAGTATATTAGATAGGTTTTTAACCAAATTTAATATTCGGAAGTAGAATTCTAACAAATTTTTAATCTAGGTTCATTGCCTATTAGTTATCAAAAAATTGAATCTGAATTAATACAAAGATTAATGAATGATTATTGAATTATTAATCTAACTATATCTTATATCAATAATTAAGGGCTTGAAATTTTAAATAATCAATCAAATATCAACTCAATTTCTGAACTAGATCAGTTTTCAATTGACGAGTTATATCTATTTTTAAACAACATATATAATATTCACGAAATAATAATAAATGAATATGAATATTTTTCAGGTGAACATTTGTACTTGAAAAAATCAAATTTAGAGATATCTACTAAAATATTAGATCTATTAGTCGAATACTATAAGGTATCTTATAAAATTATAGACTTTTGGAATCCATTTACAAAAGATAATAAAAATTTGATAATTATTTAGAATAGAGTAGATCAATATGGTAGATGGTGAATTGGAAGTGAAATATTCAATTTTATTATGTTCTCATAAAATATTAAGAGTTTATTTATATTAGCTAGATTTGTGAATCATGATGGAAGTGTCAATTTATATCTAGGACAAGTTCAATTCTTCTTTACATATTCAGTAAACTTTTTGAATAATGTTATTGAATATTATTTGACCTTTATTCAATGATACAAACTGATTAATTCTACAAAAAAATAAATTTTATTGTGGATCTGAAAATAACGTGAATGTTGAATTGTGCAGTACTGAATTTTACCCAGTTAAATATGAATATATAATTCTTATTCATAATATTTTTGGTTGATTTATTTCATTTAGATATAGAACCTCAAATCGTCAAGACTCTTTTGAATATTTAGCTGTAATTCCTCTAAATCGTAAATATAATATATAATTAAAAATTTGACAAATGTATGAATTTTGACAAAAATTGATTTTTTCAGGAGAAATTAATAAAATATATAGTAAAAATGGTACAAATATGACAAATAATGCCAAATTATATAGTAAAAATTGATTGATGATTTAAATTATATGCTGAATTATATTGTAGAAATTGATTGATGATTTATTTATGTCAAATTATATATTGAATTATATAGTTAAAATCGATTGATGATTTATTTATATCATTAATATGCTAAATTATTTGTTTTTTTTTGACGAATGTTATATAAGTAACATTATGTCAAATAAATATTTTTCAACTAGTATCACTCCTGAAATTGCACTTAGAGTTTTAATAATTCTTAAAATAGATACAAGTGAATTAGGTAAAGACTTAGCTTTAGTGATATATCTTTAATATAATATGTATATATATTTAATAAAGTATATATACCTAGTTTAACAGAAGGTAAAAAATAAAATAAATAAATAAATATATATATATATTCTAGATATTTAAAAAAAGCTATTTTCTAGCTTTGAAAGATATCATACTAATACAATATAACTTAGTTCCTACTGGATTATATAAAAATCTGGATTCATTATAAAAAATTATTATCTAAAGAAAGTTAAAATCAAATATATTCTAGAAGTAAAACTTTCACTAAACAATAAATCTTCTTAAATAATATATGTGAATAAAATTAAGATTAAGAATAAATAAGTTCTCTAGATAGTTATGAGAAGAAATTATATTTCAATTATCTATTTCTTATTGAGAAGAAGTTTTGAAAAATAGATCTTTAAAAAAAGTTGAAGAATTTTATTTTTTATTTTTTTATTTATTTTTTATAAGTCTATTTAAACATTTTTGAATATATCTTTTTTTAATATAGTTTTTTATATTTTAGTGGCTAGATAGGATATTTAGCAATAATAACCTGTTGTTAATGAAGTGATGGATTAAAAAAATTTATTCAAAGACTACTATAGAATAAAATATTATTTTCAAGATCAAATTTAGAAACTATTATTATTTATAACAAGTTAGTTTAAATTTAATATTGATGTTTAGCTGTAATATATATTATACTGCTCAAATAAAAATATACTTATATTTCTAATTGATTAATAAACTATAATCTAGTCTAATTGTAGATATTTAAAAAAAAAAGTTTATTTTTTAATTATTTTTTAATTTTTAAACATTAAAATATTTAATTATAATAATATTTTTATTATTTATTGAACCAATTTTTTAATTTTATTAAACTATATTCTGAATAGCTATTTAAGCTTTTGTTTTTTATTTTTGTCTAATTTTAATTTATAATATATTAAATTTTTTTTTATAATTTTATTTTATCTTTTATTTTTTTATTTGATATAATCATATATACTATAAAATTAAATATTATTTTGAAATAATGTTTTTATTTACAGTATATATATATATATATATATATATTTTTTAACAGTTCTAACTGATGGATATAAATCTTTTATTGAGTAGTACCGTAGACCACTGCATACAATACCCCCCCTAAAGTAATATCCCTCCTTAAATAATATCTGGTAGTATTCAAGAAAATTGGTACTCAATAAATGATTACTACCCCGATATATTAAGCTAGAGCCAATAAAATTGCAATATGAATAGGCAAGTGAGAGATACGTCAAATGATAATAAGACACTAAATATCCCGTCATTTATACTACCCCCCTTCTAGTAGAATACCCCCCCGGGTACTAATCAATTTATCATGGGGTAAATTGATTAATAC
>CAJVPT010004230.1:0-13831 GCA_910592055.1 Acaulospora colombiana
TGAGTTTTTTCAGTTGTTACCATAAAAGGAAATTTTCAAAAATTGTATGCGTTCAGGAAAGAGTTTTTTTTTTTTTTATTGTATTTTTTTATATAAAGTATTACTTTTTCTTTTTTTAAAGGTTTTTTATTATTAGCACTAGCTGGTGAATTAGGTATGAATCCTATTTGTTAGTTCTTATTTAATGGTTTCAATTATTCCTGGAACCTATTGTTACTATTTTCTTTCTATGTCCATTATATCCTTAATTTTTCTTTTTCAATTGAATTATATATATTATTTGAGTCGTATAAGTTATTTAAGTAATGAATATCCCACAACAATAGTGATAGTAATTTTTTGCACTTCATACTAATCTTTGATTCTCAATCTTAATTTGTTATTGAAGTGCTTCTTTTAAGTTTTTCTTATTTTCAAAGTAGACTACTGTATAATCTTCTGATATCAAAAATCTTATTTCTTGATATATAGAAGACTTTCATTTTTGTTTAACTTAGTAATTCAAATATCAGTTTTATAGATCTTCTATTATCTCTATACAATTTTAGGAAGTACTGCTTTCTTTCTTTAAGTATTTGAATTACTTCTTGATTATCAAGTTCTTTGCAAACTATTATTGATTTTACTTGATTGGTTTTAATTTTGAGTACCTAGTTTGTTTCAATTTATCATGCTCACAATTAGTGTTCACAATTTTGATCCAAATTTAATTAATCCATAAATCAAATAAGAATTGAATTAAATCAAATTTCAAAATTTTTAATCTGATTGGATTCAGATCAAATCAAATTTACAAAATTATTAGATTCAACTTGGAATCAGATCAAATCTGAATGGATTCAAATTGAATTCAAATTAAACATGATATAATTCAAATCAAATATGCTTCAGTTCATATAAATTGTTATATAATTATTTAATTTCATTTAAATCAAACTATCTAGGAAATTAAAACCAACCTATTTAAGAAATTAAAATGGGTTTTTTTTTAAAAAAAATAATATAAAAGATAAGTTAAAAAAAATTCAATACTTGCTTTTCTTGATGATTTTTTAAATATTTCTTTGTGATATTATAGGTTTGTTAATTAATTACTTTTATCATATCCTTTACTTTTGTTAATTTATTTCTTTTAAAAATGGAATATGAAAACTCATTTGATAGTATAGAATTTGTATATAATAAAAGTAGCAGTTTAACTAGCCATGACAATATCAATATTGAAAATGCTAATACAAGCAATTCATCAGAATCGATTTCAATTATCTTGATAATTTCTAAAAGTAAAGTATAGGAACACTTTACAAGGAATATAAGTTTTAAAGACGATAAAAAAGGCTACCTGTAAATATTATAGAATGATAAATACTTGTAGTGAAGGCAGTACTTCTAATCTAATAAAACATCTTGAAAAAACTCATCTGACAAAATTAAATTTAATAATTGATAACACTGAACTTGCCAATTTTTTTAAAATAAAGATAATTTCAAATAATTTTTAAATTTTTAAAAAAAATATCATTAATTTTTTGTATTTATATATAGTGAATATACAATTCAACAAAAATGAAAAAAAACTTGTTCAATAGATCATTATCAACCATCAACCTTTTATAGTTATCCATGAACCAGCTTTTCTTGCTTTTGTATAAACATTAGTATCAGATATAAAAATACCATCAGCTACTTTTATTAAGACCTGTATAATGGACTTTTATTTAAATAATTAAGTAAGATGTTACAAAAAATAGAAAGTTGTATTTTATTTACACTTGATATTTGGATATCAGTTTTAATAAAAATATTTTTAGGCATAACTGTTCATTTTATTGATAAAGATTGAAGAATACAGAGTATAATAATAGACTTTGTATAGCTATGGAGTATCCATTTGAGTGAAAGTATTAAAGAAGCATTTTTATTATATTTAAAGAAATTTATGATTCAAACAAAAATAAATTTATTTATATATTATATTTAAAATAAATATAATATAAGACTAAAACAGTTTATTTAATTTTAAAAATAATGGAAACTATAACTGATAATGCTACAAATAATATAGTATTTGCTAAATTGATAAAATACTGAAGTAGATCTCAAGCAATATCTTTTAATGCAACAGAAAACCATTTATGATGTTTTGCACATGTTATTAATATAAGTGTACAAGAAGCTTTAAATATATTAAGAGAAAATCTAAAACAAGTAAGCTTATATAATATATACAATATATGGTTTTTTATATTTATTAATTTATTTATATATAGTTATGAAAACTGGTTGTAAAAATATAATCATTACCTCATCAGCTGGAAAAATTAAATGATACTTGTAAAAATCAACAAATAAAAACTTTTAAACTATTTTAGATATAGAAACTCAGTGGAATTTAATATATAATATAGTTGTATATAATATATCTCATATTAATTAACATTTATTTAATATAATTTAAACAGTTTGCTATATATCTGTAGGTAATTGAATACTTTATAATGTTAAGCCAAGAATTAAAAAACTAAGTATTTATAGATAGTGATTGAAATATATTTGAACAAATAATAAAATTTTTCAGGTATTTTCATAAAGCAACTATAATAGTATTAGCATTAACATATCCAATACTTTCTATTACAATTCCATTATATAACATTTTAATTGACCCTTTGGAAAATACTACCAACAATAATAGAATTAATTCAAACATTAAAGAAGTAGCAAAAATATGTTGGAATAAAATTTTAGAATACTATAACAAAACAAATAAAATTTATACACTGGTAATTGTTTTAAATTCATAATTTAAAATAGAATACTTTATTAAAATGGCTAGAGAAATTTAATTGAAGAGATAAAAAAAAAGTAAATATATTTATTGTATTTGTGCTTATTTGTAATATAACTTACTAATATTAAATATTTTTTATTTTCTATATTGATAATATTTTTCAAAAATATGGAGAATTTAATTCAAAAACTATAGAAGCCACTGAAATGAAAAAGATATATAATATGGTTAGGGCAAAATTATTCAAGTGATAATATATAGAAAATCAAAATAAATTATAGCTATATTTTTCATTAACTTGGATAACAGAGAAAATAGATATTTTGGAATGGTGAAAAATAAATGAATAGCAATTTTCACATTTGGCATATATTGTATGCAATTACTTAGCAATACCTGCAACTAGTATGCCTGTGAAATAGGTTTTTTTAATTAGTAAAAATTTAATTACTGATAAAAGAAACTGTTTTTTAAATAAAACAATAAGGACATGCATGTATTGTAGCAGGCTGATCAGTGAGTCTATCACTAATAACCAAAAGCTTATGTAATTTGTAGATAGAAGAATCTGTTTTTCTATTACACATAAAAACAAACTTAAGGCAGAGGTGTAAAAAAGATTTGGATAAGTCTCAAAATAGTTTTCTCTAAAACTACTTATAACTTTTACAGTTATAACAATCTATTCAAAAGATTTGTCTTAAGTTTATCTTTTTATTTATTTTTTTTTTTAAAAAAGTGCAACAGGCCTACTTTATTAATTTTAGTGCAATACATATTACTTGAATTAATGCTAGATTAACTGTCAACTCCTTTTCTTTATGTATTTATCTACATTAATCTATTAAAAAGCTAATTGATTTTAAAAATCCCTTATAGCTTGTTGCTCCCAGCTGGGAACTAATATACCTAGGCTCTGTTAGCACTGATTTGAAAAATATCAAAAATGTTATATATTCCTTTTAGGATATTACCTATTATGTTCTGTGTGAAGGCTTGTTATGACCTATTTGCCATTGTTTTTTCTTTTTTATACACTCTCTGTTGCATTTTTTTTTCTTTTCTTTAATGGATATTTTGTTGATTCCCTGTTCCTTTTTCTATTGTAGCATCCTTCTACATCTATCGAGCCAGATGTTGAAAATGAGGAATCTAGTGTATTGCATAATACTTTTGAGAGTATCTAGCAGCTTGTCATGTCCTGCTATTTCTATTATTAGGTTATTTAGAGCCTTGTTGATTCCTTCTCTGAAGATAAGCATGTTTAGGTTTTTGATATTAAGCTCAACTTTGTTGTATGTTATTTGCGAAGATTTTTTATTTTTCCTGTGATGAAGTTCTTTATATATATTTTTATTGATTTCCTTGTAGATGTTGATATTGTGATAAGAACAAGTTAAAGAGTGATCATTATGTTCTGTCTCTTCGTAGCTGTGACATCTGTTTGTTTTGTATATGTTGGGATGTCTTTTGTGAAGTTTGTCCATGGTTGGAAGCTCTTGGTTTTATAATTTAATAGAGAAGCTGCACTGTTGAGAGTTTCACTTATCTGTTTATGGGTTGGTAAGTTTAGTTGGATAGAGAAGTGTGAAGCTAGTTTTCCAGTCTATTATGTTATGATTGGATTGAGTGATGAGTTATTTCTGTTAAGCTGTTTCCAATCAATTGTGAGGTGTGCTTGTTGGATCTGCTTGATAGCCCTTCAGATGTTTTGTATGATCTCTATGTTGCCATTGTAGTATAGTTGCAAATAGTTGGGTTCTAAACATGTGTGGAGAATTGTATTGTGGTTATAGTTGTTTCTATTTGACTCTACTTGATATGCCAATTTGTCAGCTCTTTTGTAGAGTGGATTGTTGTCTTTCTTTGATGTTTTGTGCCAAGTTATCTTTTATTGAAAGGTGTTTGTTATGTTATGAAGGTTGAAGATTATTCTTTTTTCTTGGTGTTTGACTAGTTTCTAATTGGTTGTGAGTATGTAATAGTTCTTAATAAGTTTTTGTGAGTCAGTATATATGTCAATTGTTTTGCCTTTCCCAGTTGTAATACAGGTAATGGTGATTGCTAGAATTTCTGATCTATATATTGATGCTTGGCCCATAAAGGTTGCATTGAACTCCTGTTATATGTTATCTTGCATAATAAAGATTATTCCTATTTCCATGCTTTGTTGTTTGTTTATCTTGATACTTCTGTCAGTATATACTGCAATTTGTTGCACTGTTTCCAGTCTTCTTTTGATTGCTGATATTTCTGTATATAGGTTGCCTTATACTCTTATGATCAGTTTGAGTGTTTTTGTGTTCACTGTTTTATGAGTGATTCTTACTGATTCCAGTGTAGCGTTGGATTGTTGCCACCACTTAGTTCAGATCTGTGGGAATATTTGTAATGTGGACTTGGAGTTGTTATTTTTATCTTGGTTAGACTTGGTGATTTTGATGATAGGTATTGAAAACAGGAAGGATATTGATGTTTCAATACAGCAGTTATGGTCTCGTTGATCTATATGTTTGATTAGTTGGCATCCTTTATATGCTTTGACTAGTGATTTGTCTATGGTGTTGAAGTACCTTAGTTTAATATTTTCTTTGTTGTGGCTGACTCATTGGCCAGTTATGATTTGTCCTATTTTTTCAAATAAGAACCAATCTTTTTGTTTTGGTTTCTGAATTTTTGGATGTATGAGAGCAAGTTAAGTCCTGCTTCTACAGCACCTTGCATTAAGGTTTCATCCACTCTTGCATAGATGTATTGTACTATCCAGGTTCTTTCCTTTTGTTTGATTTTTTGTTGAAACAGTCTACCTGGTGCCACTGTAATGTTTTTGTTTGAAATGTGTCTAGGATTTGTTCTTGCCAAAGTAACTTGTATTTTTTGAGATTCTGTCAATATTGATTTATTCAGGTCTCATCTAGGAGAAATTCTAAGTATCTGTCTGGATGTGATAGTGGGTTTATCAGGGTGTTCCAAAATTGTATATTTTCTTTTTGTAACATTTTTAATCCATCTTGAAGAAAGTTTAGATTCTTTTTGTGGGCCTTTGGACATCTTTCAGTGATACTGGTCTTTTGCCATGCATTATATTAAAGTTTTTGGATCTTGATTCTGGTAACTAGGCCAGCTGTGTTTTTTGCCTCATAAAGGGCTTGGAAGTTGCTGGTGAATTTTTGTTGTTGTCTCATATTTAGTTCCATTATATTATATAGGGTGGCTAAGTGTAATATCATGTTGAAATATATTGTTACTAGCTTAGTTCTCCTTCTATAGTTGGTACTGATTCTTGTATCAATTTTGGATGTTTCTTCCTTTATTATAATGGTATCCTGTAGTAGATATTCAATTTGAGAGAATAATATGTGATTTGTTATACAATATATCTGTGCATTTTGTTCATTAGTTGTTTACTTGCTAAGGTCCAGCATATGTTGTTGACTTTCTTCTTAATAAGCTGCCGCTGATGATTTTTTCTTACTTTTTCTTCATGCTAGAAATCCAAAACTCTGATGGTATTGTTGTTGGATACAAGTTGTATAAGATGATTTTGGAAGGTGATAGGTTTTTTTTGTTCATTTATTATGAGAAACTCTGATTTTGATGGGTTTATGGTAATTTCGTTGAGGTAGTAGAAAGAGCTGCTAAATGAAGTGATGAGCTTCATTTCTTTTTTGCTTTGTATAATGAATGTGGTGTCATTCATATATGTTATTATGGAGATGTTTACCTCTTCTGCTTTTAATTTTGCATCTGTGAGGTCTTTGTGTAATATATTGAGTATTCTTGCATTTTACTGGTTCTGCTTATCAGGGGGTCATAAAATATTCTCCAAAGGATGTGTGAAATTGTATCTCCTTGATCTATACCTTCATGTACCTTGTATAGTTCTGTGTTTTCAAAGTGTGTGATGACAGTATTTGTTCTATCTGTAAAACATACTTCAATGATATTTTGTATTTGTCTGAGATCTTTATGTGTTCTATTGCAGATATGAGCCTTGAGATGTTGACTGTATTGTAGGTCTTGCTCATGTCCTGGAAGAGCATGTGGCATGGTTTTTTGATTCTCAGGCATTTTCCAGGATGCTGTTGATAATCGTGATTGGTTCTCTAGTACTATGGCCAGGTAGGACTGTCCAGTTATGATTTAAGAGTATGGGGTAGAGTGTACATACTTTTGTTATTCTGCTTGTTATTATTTTGATGAATATTTTTTTGATAGATTCTAATAGTGTTATAGGGCATGTGATGTTGATGTCATGTTGCCAGTCCTTCAGCTTCAGTATTGAGTATATGGTCCCTTTTTCCACTTCAAGGATATGTTCTGTGTGTTTAATATTTTATTAAAAAAATCAGTGAGGCTTTGGATCATAGCTGGTTCTAGTTTCTTGTAAACAATGTAAGAGATGTTGGATAGTCCTGACACTGATTTGTTACTGGTACTAGATATGGTTTGCTTGACTTCTTTTATTATGAAATTTTGTGTTGTATCTGAGAACCACTTTTCTTGAATATTGTGGATGGGTTCATAGTCCTGTTATCAGGTGGTGACTCTATTATTGATGATGTTTCAGCTTTTTGTCCATTGTTTAAAGTGATTCCTGACAGTATGTTTAATCTCTTCAGGCTTAAAAATTATATTCTTTTCATTGTTGTCTTCCTGTTTTATGAGTTTGCTAGTAATAATGCTACATTTTGGATTATTTAGGATAGCTCTGATTATCTGTTTCTTGTCTATACTCAACTATTTTTCTCTGGTAGTTTTACATTGTTGAATGTCCTATTGTATTTTTATGTGTATATCTTTTTTAAAACCCAGTTTGACTATTTGGATTTGCTCATCGATAACTTTGATATATCTCTTGGGTTCAGTGTTATGGATCAGTTCTGGAATCAGTACTGTTTGGGATTCTACTCTGTATAGATTCATTGTCTCTAGTTGTGACCAGGTATTTGAGTTCTTTTTGAGTTTTGTTGCTTTTTTCCTTAGCTTTATGAGTTATATGAGTAGTATGAGCCTTGATTTATAGATTGGATGTTGTTGTTGATGCTATTTTTCTCTGATCTTTTTGATATATTTATTGATGTATGATAGTATTGCTTCTCTAAAATCATTTCAGCTGTGGTCTGTTAATGCCATTCTATTGTTGATGTCTTTCTTCCATGGTATTGTGAAGGACTCTATGTCTTCTCTAAATTGTTTTCATGCCTGGGGATCGATGTTGGTCCAGTCATATTATGTGTTGTTATTGGATCTTCTTGGACATGTATGTGGTGTTTCTATTTACCAAGATTTGATAGTACACAATTGTGCCTTGTGATCTGTAGAAATAATACTGCTTCAGCTTTGATATATATTTTCATCTATTGAAGTCTATATTAATCTGAAATTGATCCATATACTGTCTATTCTGCTATTTGTATACTGTGAGGACCATATAAAACTTCATATTGTGGGATTGTGATATCTAAATTTGTTGATAAAGCCAAGTTTCTCCAGTGTGTTAAAGAATTGGTTTTCTGTTTTTGAGTGGATTTTGTGTGTTGTACTGAGTTTGTCTAGATGAGAGTTTGGGTATATATTGAAGTTCCTGAAAATGGCTATGTGCCAGTTGTTACTGGTGTGTTGTTTTGCTAATTTTATGATTTGTTTTTGAATAGTATCTCTCTCTTTGCCTGGTCTTGCTACTGAGTAAACACCTATGATTCTACAGTATCTTTTCCTGGAGAAAGCCAGGTCGATACAAATGATATGGTCTTCAAATATTTGTTTGCTGATGATGTAATCTGCAAGTTTCTGTTTAATTGCTATGCCTACTCCAGATCTAATTGTATTGGCACATATCCACCATATGGTATATCCTTCAGTTTTTCAGTTGTGTGATTTTTTGAGTATGTTTGTTTCTATGGACACTATGATGTTTTATTGATTTTATTCCATATTTCTATCTAGGTTTTCCTTTTGTGTGGTTCGTTTAAGCCTTAAACATTGAGTGTGGTAATGGTCCAGAAGAGTTTGTTCTTGTTTATATCTATTCAATATTGTTGTTTTGGTTTGATTGTTTTTGAGAAGCTAGATACTTCATAGTTTTTAGTGATTGTATTTGTGTATGATGATAGGGAAAGAAGTTAGTTGTATGTTTGATGGGGAGGAGTCGTAGTAAGGGGTACTTGTATTCTTTTGTTGTGCCTTTGAGTGTAGGTAGTAGGTGGTCATTGTTCTGTCATTAATTATTCGGGATGGTGGAGGTTGTTTGGATTCCTTAGTTGAATGAAATGTTGTTTTTATGCTGTGTGCCAAAATTTTGCATGGCTAATTGAAATTCTTGATGTATCTGGTATATGTTGTTTTGGATGGATTATTGTTAGTTTCTTATCTGCTTGATTGGGTTGGTGGTTTGTGTCTAAGTTTCTGAAGAGGAGAAGATGCCTTCAGATCAACTTTGTATAGGTTCTTCCATTTGATATTCATTGAGGCTTGTTTCATCACAATCTTTCTCACAACTTGGACCGTCAAGTTGAGTTTCAAGGGTTTCGATGCGATTATTCATGTCTGCCATTTGTTCTTCTATGTTGTCAATTTTCCTAAGTATTTTCTATAGGATGTTATAGATATTGTCATTATTTGGGATCTCTCTGACATTATAATTCTCAGTTTGTATTGTTTGTTTAGTTATTTTTGCATATTATAGTTTTCTGGATTGTTTCCATATTGTGATTATTTTATTTCTATTTTGTATTGTTAGAGTGATGTTACCAGTTTTCACTGGTCTGAATTTTTTGTAAAGTTTACTGAATTTGTAGATAATATTTTTGTTGAGTTCAGCTTTCTCTTTTTGTTGTTGATGGATGTGACAGTCAACAGTGAGATGTTCAGGTAATTGGTATTGTAACAAGTTTACCTAAGTCGCCCGATGGATTCATGACTTTACACCTGAAAGTCAAATAATAACTGCTAAAACCGTCTTAGGAAACTATGGGTATTTGAATGAGATGAACATCTTTTATTAGAGGCCGGAAAGATGTTGTCAAATAGGATTTCAAGATAATCAAGGATATAGACCTCCGGCCGTGAAACACTAATGATTTGCTAGAACACATAATATTTCAGATCACATGACCTGACCGCCGATCCCGAAGCTCTGAGGCGACGCGAGACTTGAATTACTAATAGCATATAGACAAACACCAATAGATTCATAGTAATAGTTGTGTTTGTCATTCAGGGGAAACAAGAGGTATTATAGACATACTTGTTTAGCATTGTGTTTCATTATGATTATCTTTATCATATTGTTCTTTATTTTATTTTATTTTTCTTTTTATTAATTACATGCATATGATCTTCTGGGAGAACTACTAAAATTATATGTATATTATTTCATGTATTTTTATTATATTTATTTATATTGGAAAACATGTATTTAAAGGTTGTCTTTTTTCTTTACTGACAACTCAGAGTTGTCTGCCTCTAGTTTACATTTAATAAAGTTTTTTTTTAACTAAGATACATAATGATAAAATGACTTCCTAATATTGCATATGTTACAGGTATATTGCACATGTTTTAACTTGCATGGTGATCTATTTGAGTTCAATGTCTTGTAGAGTAGGGTTTGAGTTGATGATTGGTTTCAGCTGTGTTTCCTTAATGAAGGAAATTATTGCAAAGTATTTTTTTCTATAGTTATTGTTTCTAGAAATGTAGAAGGATTTGCCTTTAACTGATGATACTAGTTCCTTGAGGTCATATGCTATTATGCCAGGTAGTAGATTATATAGCCTTAATATATTATCCTGATGATTTCTCATTTGTTCTAATGTTCATTCAGCATCAAAGATCCTTACAGATTCAGCACTGATGAATGTAGATCAGTTGGAAAGAGCTTGTTGTTTTGCTTGATTTGAGCTAAATTGTACTGTTGCAGTCTGTTACATGGCATTCGTTTTGAGGATAATTTCCTGAATTTCACCATATTTGATAAAATGATTGTGGATATTTTGTGTTCTAATTTGAAGTGGAATATTCTATATTACAATACCATTAGTAAGATGATTGTTTGTGGAATGGGCTTTGATAGTGAATTTCTTTTCTGGGAAGATGCCGATCATGCAATTGCATGTTTTTGTGCTGAGTTTTCATTGTCCCAAAGTATGTGAAATTCTTTGTGTTCCCTTCTTTGTATCATTCAGCACTAATTAGCCCCTTTAAGTCTTTTAGTTCAGTTTTGACGAGAGACATTTTTTTTTGTTCATTATTCCCAAATAGGTCAGAAATTTTAATGGTTGTTAACCATCTTCTATTGCTGATTAAGTCTCCAGGAAGGAAGGATCTGCATGAGAGAGTTGAGAGAGATGTTGACCATTGTCTTTTGCTGGTATATGTTTGCCAGCCATGGGCCATTTTCATTTATAGTTGGAGTGCAGGTGTTCTATTCCCATCGGTATTGTTGAGTTCTGTTTTTGTCACTACTAGGTCATCCCAGTTTACAGATTGCACATGGTTTTAATTTGAGTGGCAGAGTTGTTTTTGTGTTCTTGTGGGTTGTTCATTGCTTCCTCTATATCATTGTTAGAGGTTGAGATTTCAGGCAAGACAGGAGAGAGGTTTGTGTTTGTGTCAGAGGAGTGGTTGTCTGCAGGTATAGTTTTTCCAGTTGTGTAGTTATTGTTTTCTTTTGCATCCATGGGTTGAAGTTTCAATAGGGCAGGCATTTTAGTGATCCAGGTGGTCTTCCCATTGTTTCTGTTGAGAAGGTTTTCATTTAAATAGGTTCTGGTGGAGCTAGTCTTGCTCTGAAGTTTTCAGTCAGAGTTCATGTTAAGCAGTTGTCTTGAGGGTAAAGATGGGTCCCTAAAGGGGAAGACAGGGACAAAAATTATATGTCCCTTACTAGGAAACATTAAAATTTTGAAATTAATAACCATAAAAAAACTACACACAATTGTTTTCTATTATTCAAATCATTGATTTATGGCATTTCCTAATTTTTGTCCCTATTAAAGTGAAGAGCTATGAATTTTGTCCCTCAAAAAGGGACATAAGTGATCTGCAAAATTTTATATGTTAAATACTTTAGGAACCCATTATTGCTTGAGGGTATATGCACAAAGTCTTTTTATGATATTTTGTTTTACTATACCATGTGATTAATGGAAAGAGTCTAAATGTTTTTATCATCTTTTTATTAAGTGATTAAAAGAAGTTATATTTATATATTTTTATATATAGGGCTATTATATAATCACTATAACTATTCTAATATTATGTCATGCATAGATTGCTTTGTGGTCAGCTAATTTTCTATTACCTCAGCTCATAGTTTTTTACCTTTTTGATGTGAATGGATTGTTTGTGCATTCTTTTATCTTGTAAGGAGTATGATTATAATCAGCAATTGATTGCTTTATATAAGTTTTAATTATATCATGATCATTAGTCATGTGACTACAGCAAAAATTCTGAACTTAATCTGACTTCTATGATCTTTAACAGAGTTTAAAATCATGATGGTAAGAATCACTAGCAAGCAGCAATTAAAATTTTACTTGATATATAAATTTTGATACTATTTATGTACAAAATAGCATTTAATATATTAAATAAAAGTCTTATTGGCTCTAATTATAGTCATTAAAGTTATGTTTATTAGAGTTTAAAAATAGAATTATTTTATCGAAGGAGCAATTGTTAAAACAAATAATTTTAAAGCAGGTATTGTTGTCGTAATTACAAGTAGGAGTAATGTATTTGTTGGCCTGATACAAGTATCATAATTGTTAAAAATTGATAATATGGTAGATCAATATTACAAATATGGATATAAATCTATATAAAATCTGAGATATATAATTGGACACAATCGATTTATAAGAAAAAAAAATTTGTAATCAGTTTATAAAAAAAATTGTAATTGATTTTATTGTTGCTACTAAATAGTTTCTTCTACTAACCAGTGTAAGCAATACACTAGTTGCATTTATATTTTTTATATTTTATATTTTATAAGTCATTTAACAGTCAGCTTTAACTTTGTTAATTCCTAGTCATTTTGACTATTGATTCATAGTCGACCACAAGTTTTATATTCTATAGCTATAGGTAAGTAATACTTTGCTAATACTGCACATATTATTGCTATCATTTTATTACTGTTGATACTAACTATAACATTTGCTTTTATTTTCAGTTTTTTTGACCTCAGCTATAATCGATTACAAGCCTTTAGCTTATACTATAAACAAATAAGCAACATTTATTAGTGCTATAATGGTCTGCTATTACTTTATTGCTACTAATATTGTTTTGACACTATTTAACTAGCATAGATCAAGTCAATATAAGTTGAAAAGTTGTAAAAATTACTGATTCCTTTCTGCAAAAGGTAGATGAAGGAAATTTTTAAATCGATATGCCCTTTATATATTTTATTAATTAAGTATACTATGTGTCTCTAGTGGGCAACCCTGAACTAGTGCAAGTAGGTCTATATTGATACAAGGTAGTACTTGCAAGTGTCGATATAGTATCGATATTGCCTCCAATGGAAAACCCTGGACTATCAGCCTTTACTGTATTAGTACTGAGGTAGAAATAGTGCAGCAAGGATGCCTTGTGTCTCCAGTGGGAAATCTTGAACTAGTATAGACAAGTTTGTTGCTATATACTACTTGTAGGTACCAGTCAATACCATTTGTCACCAGTAGAAAACCCTGGGCTAGTAAGTAAAATTTTATCAACAACAGACTAATTTTGGCTGTTGATTTTTATTTTGCATTAATAGGGTACTGTATATATTAAGTTAATTTAAAATGTCTAAATTTAGAAACCTTTGTTGCTGTTCTTCATTTTTTTGTATCACAAAAATATGATGATCCAATAAAATATACTACATTTTTAAGTGATTCAATACATCACTTGTTGAATGTTTACCTGGCTATTTTTGATCCTAACATTGATACTTTTTAGAATATAAATATAATAAAAAATACTTGTATATATTTTCAAGTTTATTGATAATAAAACAATACTAGGTTAACTGAT
>CAJVPT010004231.1:0-13830 GCA_910592055.1 Acaulospora colombiana
AACAATATTTCACTCTCCTAGTAGCTTGGCAATAGTGCCTCTAAGTTAACCAGGGTCATTGCCAACAGTTTGTCACTATTGATTATCCCGAAAAATGATGAATTACTAAAGTTTACACTGAAAAAAGGGAAAAGAAGAATATAATTCAAAGCTCTTCAAAAGGTTCTTGTTCCATTTTATAGTTTTCTCTCAAAAGCGGTTTGTCTAATTAGAATATTCTCTAAGTTTATAATGTTTGAGGAACTTAGCCTTCCTGAAAGTGACTTCAAGAAAAATGTTTGAGGAACTTATTCTTTTGCTAATGTACAGATTCATTTATCACTAGTGAAGCCAGTGCTATATTACAAAAGAGTTTGCCTGATCGGAATAAAAAAATCTTTTCAAGAACTTTGCTTGATTGGGATAGAAGCTTTGAGACCTCAACTTTTGTTCAAAAAAGCCTTTTCACCACTTGAGAAACTTAATGAAAAATGGGAGTTGAATCTTCTATTTCTATCCATCACTCACCTTTCAGTATCATAATTGTTTTCTGGAGGTTGAATATACATAATTGGAGGGGACACTTTTTCTAGAACTTTCTTTCCTATATCACCAATTATGTGTTGAGACACATGAGTGTAACCAATAGGAGTTTGTTTACTTTTCCTAAAACCAACATGTTTCGTGTCAGCCAATCATCTTTGGTGAGGATTTGTGCTATTCAAAATTCAAGATTAAAGTGAGATAGGCAAAATTCCTCACAAAACCATGAAAATAATAGCTCTAAGTGGCCTAACAGTGACTAAAAGGGGAAAAATAAGCCCTTTTGTCATCAAAAACCTCTATATACCTCTCACTTCAAAGGTGAAGAAGATCTTCATATACTTCACTATTGGTTCTTTTTCCTTTGGAAACTTTCTTGTCATTGGTATTAAAGATGTTACTTGACTTATTCTTGATTATCAGAAATCAAGTTTTTGGTTAAAGAGGATTGTAAACAAGTAAAAGGGAGTAGAAACGACTCTTGAAGTCACTCTTCAAGATGTTTTAAAGAAAGTATTAAAAACTTTTTAGCAAAGAAGCAAAAACTTCTTGCAAACATCTTTTTTTGTGTATGGTCAGAGAATTAGCGTAAAGAGTTTTTTTTTACTTGTTTCTATATTATAACTAGTTGTTTATATAGTATTTATATCATATTTCTTGTAAGTAAGTGGTTTTTGATATTAGTTTTCTCTTGTTTTTGAAGCTGGCTTCTCTTTTTTTAAAAAAATTATCAAAAAAAAAGAAATTTTCTGAAAAAATGTAAATTAGCAGAAAGAGTTTTATTATTTGACTCAAATTTATAAAACCTATAAAATTTGAATTTAATTCTATAATAGTTATATAATTTAAAGTAGTAGATACAGTATATTCAAATTTAAAAGATTATTAAGTTTAAAAAAGTATCAAAAATTCAATTTAGAAGAGTTGATAAAAAGATAAAACTGATAAAACTAGTTATTGAAAATAAGACAAAACTAAAAAAAAAAAAGCAAAAATAAAATCTTAATAAAATTTATTTCAAATAAATATAAACCAAAGATAAATAAAGATTATTCTCATGATATAAATAAAAAAATTATTACAAAACTTAATATATAAATTAATAAAATCTATAATTTCATATTGTGATCAAATTTATATTTGACCAGTGTATCCAAGTGGAATTGCTTTTAAAAGAACAATTTTCAAGGAAAGAATTAAAGAAGTGGTTTATAATAAAGAAATATTCAAGAATAGATTCATCAAGAATCCTTCAAACAGAGTTATATAGTTTTTACAAGAAATATGGTTTGCTCACATCAGGAAATTTTTTTGATAAAGATCTCCAGAGATCTTCGCCTGTTAAAAATTCTCTGAAAAACTTTAAAATTTTTTGAAAATTTGTACAACAAAAATAATTTCATTAATTTTTAATAATAAAAAACTTTGAAGATTTTTTATTTCAAAAAAACTTTGGAAATATTAAAATAATAATATGTATGTTACATAAAATTAATCAATAAAATATTGATTAATTTAGTCAATCAAAAATTTAATTTATAAGTTGTCATAATTTTGTTCATATGATTTCTTTTTTAAAGCTATGAAGTAATTTTCAAAAGTTGCCGAAGAGTAGCATGCAGTCATAATATGACATAACTTCTTGGAATTTGTATTATATAAAGTCACTAAAGTTCTTTCTTTTTTATTAATATCAAATAAAAAAAAAAATGTGTAACATGTTTCAACAAATGATTTCAGGTTCAAGCTCTAATAAAAAAGATATTTCGAAGCTCTCCAAAAAGTCCAAAAGTACTTTTGATACTCCAGGTTGAAGACCAACACCTCAAGCCAAAATGAAAATAGAGCCACCCTTGAAGCAATTAAGATCTCCCAATTATATTTTAGAATCTTTGCCTACTAGAAGGTTATCTGAAGAATCTTTAGATATATTAAAAAGATGTAACAATTAAATAAATATTAATTTGTATATTAGTTTCTAGTATAGTAATTGAAAGATTTTTGGAGTTCCATGAAAGTCTTCATAAGAAAATCAATCAGTTATTAGAACATCAAAAAGCCATCGAGAATAAGGTTACTTGTTTAGAAAACAAAATTCTCACAAATTAATATTTAATCACTGAACAGAATTTTATCAAGGTAAGGTTTAATTTTTTAATCTTCGAAAAACTTTAATAATATTTTGGATTCTATAATAGCATGTGGTCAAGAGTATTGTAAAAGAAGTCTTTGTTGAAAAAATATATATAGATCCTAAAAATTTTTGCCAGCATATAGAGAAATATTTTCAGCGAGAACATTTAGAGTTCTTCAAAGACCTTACAAGAAAACATTGAAAAACATATTATGAAAAGCATATTTATCAAGTAATAATTATTATAGTTATTATTAATATAAATAAATTTATTAACAAGATTATTTATTTAATAGTTTGTGAGACAACACAGATCACTTCGAGAAACCATGGCTTTGAAAATTCAGGATGCCATATTTTCAGTCTTTGATAAAAACTTCTTGGATATAATCAATACAAATATAACTGCTACCAAAATTATAGCCTGGAAAAAATCACGAAAAACCAGATGTGTTTCGAAAATTTTCATATCTATTCTAGGAGAAAATGCTAAAGTGTGATGGTACATATTCTCAAAAAAGTTTGATCAAAAGAGAATGCCTCTGAAAAACAAGTTATATTTGCTATCGCAATATGTCAAATGATTTTAAATCTAAGTAATGAAAGTATTTTAATTAATAAAGTATTAATTAAAAGCAAAATAAAAAAAAAAATAAAATAAGTTTTAAAATTTTTTAAAGTATTTTAGAGTTATTTGTTTACTAATAATATATTTTAGAAAAAAATTAAAAAGAAAATCAGATTTACGGAAGGCAATTCAAGTGATAAAGATCAAGAAATATATAAGCAGGAAGATATTAAAATTCAAAGTACTCCAAAGAAAGTAGAAAATAATAAAAACAATCCAGGATTGTAACTAAACAATATAGAAATAGAAAGATTTACTTTGACAATAAGTGATGTAAATATAAATAATAATAAAAATATGTAAAAAAAGTAATTTTCAATAAATAAATTTTTAAAAATAAATATTTTAATAAGAATGCAAAATTATTTTATTATAATTTAATACATTTGAAATTCTTTGGAGTTCTATATATAAATCTTTACTTCAGAGACTTCTAATGATAACGGAGCACCTCAGAGATTTTTACCAAAAAAATTTCCTGATGCAAAATCCAAGTTTATTAATAAATCAAGAAAACCAAAACAATTCCTTTAATCCTAAAATCAAAAAAAGATATTCAATCTTCAAAAAATCAAAATAAAGTTATCTAACTATTTTCTACTTTTGAGTGAATTATGACTGCTTATATATACTTGTAAAAATGGGTCACTTGGATCACTTGGGTCTCCTAGGTCTCCTGGGCTACCTGATTTACAATAAATTATATCACATACTACATTTGATAAAGTGATCTATGCTAATCTAATATAAATAAGAATATCAAAGAATATTAAAGAAATAATTATAAATAAATAAATAAAATAAAAATAAAATGAAGATCATAACTAAAAATAACTATTCAAGAGTATTAGGGACTATTTTTATCATACTTTTTCTTCTTTAAAAGGTGAAGCCCTCTGAGTCAAGTTTCCTTACATAAGGAATAAAATTATTTCGATAAATTTTATTAATCATCCCAAATAGTTTATAAATAAGAACTTTATTTGATAAATTTGATTTGGATTGCCTTAGAAAATTTTATAGATGCACCTAGCTGTGTGATAATAGTGGTGAGAATTTTGAAGTGGATTTTCCTAGAAATACTATTACCACAATTGTTTGAGGTTCTGGATAGCATTCAATAGTTCTTCTAAATAGTATAAATTGGTTAGTGTGGCTATATGATCATATTTTTGGCATGTGTTGCTTGATTTTTAAAAGAGTATTTTTGATACTATCCTTTACTAGGGTAATGGGATTGTATAAGATTCATATGGTTTAGAGTTTTATTCAAAATAGATAACATATCCATTTTAAGTAAGTCCAGTTTTCTTGCAGCTGATAGTTGGTAGTTGAGTTTAAGCATTTTTGATGAAAATTTTCCATATATATATTTCTTAAATATATTTTAAGCTTGCACTATTGATGATTGATCTATCCCAATTTGGTTTGATATAATGGCTTGTTCAATTAATAATCAGTTCCCGTTTAATATTAAATAGATAAGCTTGATGGATAATTCATCACTAATTCCTATATTCCATATTTCAATTTCCTTGAAAATGCCTCATGTCAATAGACTTGAGCATGCTATTGAACATCCTAATCCAGTAGTTAGTTGTATCATGTTGATACAAGAGAAAATAAAATTCCTTGGTTAGGCTTTACTTCACTGTCATTGTTCAAAATATGAAGAGGAATTGGCCTCCCTTCAGACTAAACTTTCTATATTTTGTAAGCAATTTAGAGCTCAGAGAGATACTTTGTAGTGGCTTCATCTTCATAGCCAAGAAGCTATGGTTTAATATTGATAATGGATAACTTCACTTCTTCAAGTAATCTCAAGATAGTTGGCTTTGAAGCTTCCTCAATGGTTAGCAGTACACTTAAAAATTTAAGCACTTCGTCTCCATATAAATGAACTGTAGGTTCAACTAGTTCAAGCAAATATTATTTTAAATTCACCTTCCTCCAGAGTCATCAATGAGTGACAGATGAGTTTAATCAGTCTTCTTTTCTGAGGTATTTTTCCAACTTGACAATCCTTGCATCTGAATCAAAGATCAACTTATGATTCTAATTCTCCTCAAGTTTCAAATGATGTGTCTTCCCATAATAAGAAATCAAATAATTAATTTTGTTATTTATTTTTCAATAAAAATTCCTTTTGTTGTTTGATACTGAAATATTTTGTTGTCACTGTGATACTTTGTGGGTCACTAACTTTTGATATGAGATAATGCTCTAAGGACCCTTATTCCATATTCGCATTTTTTACTCTTAATAGGTATTATATACTCAAAACTTGCACATAATTGTCATGACCATCCAATTATATTATTATGTTCAAAGAAGATAAATTAATAAACCAAGGTAAGAGAAACTATAATTAAATAAATAAAATATAATATAATAAAAAAGAAAATAACTTATTAATTTAACTTTTTTCATTGATTCTCAGTTTCCCTAAAAATTTTCTTTTTTGGTAATATTTTTGGAAACTAAGAAGTCAGTCTTCAATATCTAAGAAACATATAGTCTAAAAACAACAACAGCTTGTCACCAAGCTTCAAAACTACTATACTTCTTTGTAATAATAATTACAGGATAAATATTAGAGAAAAAACTATTATAATATAGTTTTTCTTTACAGAGGAATGAAAATTTCAAGAAAACTGATTCATAGTAAGCTCCTGGAGGCTTAACCTCAACTCCACAAAGCTTTTAGCCAGCCAGTGCAGGTTAATACCTTTTTTGACACTAAGAAAAGCACTATAGACAATAACTTCAGTCAATAAATCAGCTAAAGCTCAGAGCCTACAACACTTAGGAGGACATCCAAGTCTCAATTATTCAACAGTAAAGAGTGACATAAACAACACAACAATACTTCATATCTTGGATCATATAATGTGAACATATCATATTTGCCAATTTGAACAACAACTCACTTACATATCTAATAAACAACTTGTTTATGTGTTTTTATATCATATTTACATATGATAGTAGTTATCAATAATACAATAGATCTAAAAATAATAACACAGCTTACAATCAACAAATCAATACCTTGTTTACATGTTTACATTTTATATTTACATATGATAGAAGCTATCAACAATAACAATAAATCTAAAAATAGTAACACAGCTTATAATCCAAAAATCATCACTTTGTTTATGTGTTTACACTTTATACTTATACATAATAGTAACTATTAAAATACAATAGATCTAAAATAGTAATATAATTTATAATCAACAGATCAATATTATGTTTATATAAATAAGAATAAATAAACAAAACAAATAACCAAACAAACAATTACTACTCAAATAAGTAAGAAACAACTATCATATACTGTAACTCAGTATTATTCAAAACAGCATTTAATAAAACATCTCAATACTATATATAGCAACCTGTTCTCTATATTATGTGATTAACATATCCATGAGAAAACACAAACTTTTATAGGTCACTAAGAAAAGAGAAGCACATATCATTGAAACTTTAGTTCAACTAATGGATAAATATGATCAACAAAGAAAGTTATAGGCTTTACAAATCTTCTTAAATGTTACTTCAATTCAAGAAACTATCATGAATCCAGTTTCAGGTCCAACTAGATACTCGATTATTGATAGTATCATCACTAAAATTCTGGATGTTGATCACCCTACCTTTATCAAAGCCAATGTTCTTAGATAACATATTCTTTACTTATGGGCCATAGGACAAAGAAAAGAAAAAGATCTTTTAGCTTTCTTTTTAGAAGACAAATACCTGGATATGATAGAATAGGTAGAATAAACACAATATATTTTATAACTATTACTAACAAATTAGTCAATAATTGGAAGTGATTTTCTTATTAACAACTTACCTGATAAGACAATGGCCATGGAAGTTCAAGTAACCACATTAATTGAAATCCCAATCATTGCTGAAATAGAAATGGGAGATAAAGAACTAGAAGACAAAATTGAAATGGAAGTCATTAATGAAAAAATTAGAAGTGATAATATTGCTGAACAGCAAACATATAAAACAAGAAATAGAAAAACATCTAGCATTAATCCATATCATATCAAGAAAAATGGAGATTTCAAAATAGATGTATTTATCTCAAGACTTCCAGGAAAAACTGAAACAGAACAAATAGCATATCTTCAGAATACATTAAGCTTATCAAAAGACTCTTACATCTTTACAAAAGAATTTATCAATGGCAATGCCTGAATAATATTCTACTATAAATAGAAAGAAGATATATCAAGATGCCTTGAAAAAATCAATAGAAAGGAGGAAGACAATTTTATCCTAATGCCTCTAGAAATAGATAAATGATCAAGCTTCAACCAATTACCAAATAAAAAAGTGTTTTAGAAAACACATGAAGAAAAAGAAACATCACTGGTAGTTAAATATGGGTCCTTAATAGAGGAGGCAGAGACAAAAGTCGAATGTTTCTTACTAGGAAACATTAAAATTTTTAAATTAATAACTATAAAAAAACTACCCACATTTATTTTTCATTATTCAAATCATTGATTTATAGCATTTTCTGACTTTTGTCCCTATTAAACTGAAGAGCTATAAATTTTGTCTCTCAAAAAGAAACATAAGTAATCTGTGAAATTTTATATGCTAAATACTTTAGGGACCCATTATTACTGGTGATTACCTTGATCGATATCAATCATAATTATTCATGTCAAGAAATCAAGGCAGTCTTCAATAAATATGGACAGACAACAAATATCTATATTTACAATCACTCACAGTTATAATGCAGAATCAAGACACATATCATTCCTCACAAACAATATACTGACCTTAAGAAAAAATAGATAATTCACATTAAAGTGGAAACAATTAGAGTCATTTTTTTTCAAAATAAACCTGATGATAAAGAAATCAACAAAATTATTAAACAATATAACACACAATCTTTGTGATTATATGGAATATATAATACCACCACTGGGCTAATTGTGAGGACAGTTAAATATATCAAGGCTAGAGCATGCTACATTTCTAGAAAATCTTATACACTCAAACAAAGAGATTATGTTATAATTTGCTTCTCCATAGCACAAGATCTTAACAATACCTTAAAACATCACATTTGCATTCATAGGCACAAACTTATATGAAGTGTAAAAGAATACTTTAATCAAGAACAAAAGTGTTCACAAGAAAGATAGGATTTCAATGAAGTTGTACTAAATTTATACAGTTAAATAAATAACAAACTGATAGTATAAAAATAAGTCAAACTGATATCAGAAACAATACAAGGTCCAACTGGTATACAACACTGAAGGATAAATCAGAAATTGAGATCAAGAAAAGGATATATTTTGATAAAAGGAAAAAAAAAAGCAATCTTCAAGGCAATAAGCTCATTATCAACAAAACAGAGACTCCTAAATGCTTTACTACTGGTAGTAACAGAAAACTTGTTAATTATCACAATAGACAAAGAATATATAACAAATCTGAAAGCCCCTATCCTGAAAGTGAAAGTAACCAAAATTCAATTCATCAGATCCTAGACATTCTCAAGTGATTGAACAATAAAATAATTTAATTGAGGAAAAGACAAGCAATCAAAATAGAGTAAGAGGGAGGTGATAGAGCAACCATTCCTAAAAGTAGTACCAGTCCAATTAAGATATATCAAGAAAGAATCTGATTTACAAGAGGAATCAAGCTTATCTGGAAAAAAGATACAATTACTAAGACAATAGCAGATATTAATATAATCTTTTCCAATATAACATATATCACACTACTTGACAACTTTATCAACACAATTAAAAAGAACACTATTGGAAAAATAGACAAAAAATGAACATTATATAATAACTATATCATAAACAACTCCATATTAAATGATACTATTACAATTGGAACACATAATGTTAGAGATATTAATATTAGTCTTGATCAATAAAAACTATATAAACTTATAAAGAACTCAATATAGATATTCTGGAGATTTGTAAAACTAAGCTAACAAGAAGCAAACTTTGTATTTATCAAGTATATCTGCCATCTGAGAAAGCTGAAAGTAGATGGTTGCAACAGCTGCTTCAAAATAGAATCTTAGATAAGCAAAAGAATCACTTTAAAGTTATAATCATAGATGATTTTAATGTAATTATCAATCCAATAGTGGATCGATCCCTATCCACTAACAAAATAATTCCAAGATATAGAAAAGCTAAAATAGGTTTCTTTAACTTCTTAGAAGATTGAAACTATATAGATATCCAAAACTCCTGGAAAGAAGAAGGGAATATTATATTTACATGGGCAAACAACTTAGCATATAACAGAATAGACTATATCTGGATACTAGAAATCAGTTTGAATAATATATATAAATTCAAAAATATTTGAGAATGACAACAAATAATCTACTCAAAAATTAGGCTCAAGAACAATGTAGAACAAAGGTAAAAAAATACCAGATCCAGCAAATTCTACTGTAGAACAATGGGTGAAGTTCAAACTCTTGAAAGAATGCAAGCTTTCAGAAATTAATGCATAGATCTCCTAATACAAAACTGAGAACAGTTCTCAAGAACTCAAAAAGGCCTAGCAAGAACTTAAAACCATAATCATCAAGGGTGTATACAAGTGCATCAAGAAGAAAAAGAGTCTATTTCACTCCCAGCAAAAGAAAAAAAGTTAAAATGGGATTAGTAATCCCAAAAAAGAATTTTGAAGCATATAGAGAAGCCAATAAGATTCACATTCTTTTAAATAAAATCCAAGTTAACTGGGATATTAAGATCACAAAAGACACAAAAAATATAGAGAAGGCCATTCACAATCTACAAGGTACTTATGAATCCCTTAATAAAGAATTAGCACCTCTCCAGTTACAAGAAGAGATCCTAGAGCAATTGAAAAAATCATTAAAATAGAATATACTCTCAGAATAATATGCAAGAAAAAAAAAAGTCTTCATATAAGAAACCAAATTAAGGAGGCTTTGGATAACAGATGTGATGATCTTAGATCCAATCAGAAGTGGATACTAAGCTTAGTCTTAAACTGTAAAAAACTAAGAATTTTATTAGATCGAATGCTAACCACAAATCAGGAAGGGAAAGAATACATTGCTACTAACCCTCAAATCATCAGAAACAAGGTTGAAAAATATCACAAAAGTGCATTCAAAAAGAGAAATGTCAACTTTAAGAATCTAGACCCCTCCTGAAAAAAAAAATACCAATCCAAAAAATGGATTGACCCAATATAGTATTCACCTTTAATAGAAGAAATGAAAGTAGAAAAGTTCAAAGCTACTTTGCAATCTCTTCCAAACAACAAGACTGTTGATCCCTTATATATTAACTATGAAATATTTAAACATTTAAAAACAAAGGAAAAGGAATTTTATGTCTTTTTTTTAATAAAGTTTTAAGTACAGGTTGAATACCTAAGAAATGAAAAAGCAGTAACATCTATTTCATTCCCAAACCCAAGCCTTGAAAATGTGATATAAGCAATATAAGACCTATTGTCCTCTTGGAAACAACTTGAAAATGCTTTATTAAGATCCTTACCAATTGACTATCAGCTATTTGCAAACAATACAAAATCTTTAAAAAATCAAACTTTGCTAGGCTATAGGAAAAAAGTATGACAGAGCCTATCTATCTGTTAAACAATATTTGTGAAGAGGCTAGAGAAAAGAAAAAAGAACTATAAATCTTATTTCAAGATACTGCAAAAGTATATGATATAATATTCCTGTATATGCTTGAAAAGGTCATAGATCAGATTCGAATTTCTACATCTATTAAGAAACTCATAATAGACCTTTTCAAAGACAGAAGCTGTAGTATTATTTTTTCAAATGAACTATCTAATTCAATAGTGGTAGGGGATAGGATAGATCAAGAAGAAACAATCTCTCCATTATTATAGAGAATCTTCTATGATTCACTTTTATGCAAGATTTAAAACAACAGCAACTTGGATTATTTCATGGAAGAAGAGTGGTCTCCCAACTTTAGTAAACCTGAAAAGAAGATGAAGCTCTTCTTAAAGCAGGTAGTATTGCCTATATAAATAATATGACCTAGATTGCTAAATCCAAGGAAGATCTGAAAAAGATCTTAGAAGAAGCGAAAAAGTTTTATATAGCAAATGACTCTCAGATTAATGTAGAGAAGTTGGTCCTCCTTACTATTAATCAAAATTTACAAGTCTCCAGGACTATTTAAGCTGGAACAGAGAATACTATAGTCCATGAAATAAACAAGGAGAACTAGGCTAGATTTCTTGGTATTTGGTTAAGACTAAGACAAAAAAATCAGAACACTATTAGTCTTATAAAATCAAAGATTAGGACAGTAGTTCAGGCAATAACCAAAAATAAGTTGACAAAAAAATATATCCAATATATTATTAATAGGGTCTGGATTTCAAAAATAGAATACAGAATACAATACATACATCTGAGTGAAAAAACATGTAATGATTTCATAGTCATATTTGAAAAAGTATTCAAGAACAAGGCCCTAGTCTGGGAAATAATCCCAAATAGTTGTATTTATAACAAAAGAATATATGCCTTAAGTATCTATAAGATACAGCTAGAAAGTCATATGCCTGCACTTTTCTGTTAGTTTAACAATAACGAGGCATCTAGTATTGCTACCATAATCAGACTGAAATAAAGTCAAATCAAATGTTGGGAACCAGATAATATTCTAAGCAATTCTATTAACTTGTACAAGCTGACAAAAGGAAACCTGGTAGCTATGACACTGGCTTTAGCAAAAAGCATACAAGTCACTTTTCAAAGTTGGAGATAAAAAATATATTCAATTATGAAGAAGATATTTTATCAATCAAATCTATATTGCAAGAGGATAAAGAATATGGAAAAGCTATTCTGTCACTACAAAAACACAAGATCATGTTTCTAAACCAGCTCATCAATACTATCACAATGACACTTAAGAAATGGTGAGCAGTTCAAATACTTTAAAACAGATACAAGAGATCAGTTCTCTCCTAGTACAAAAAAGTGAAGGAAAAAATAACAGTAAATCAAGATCTCCTATGAAACTCTTCACATAGGCTTGAATTAACAGTTTACAATATACAAACTGAGGCATTCCCAACAAATCCATATTGAAGAAAGATTTACTAGACAGTTCAGGCTAATACTTTAATAAATACATGGGGAAAGACAGCATCCATAAACAACAAAACCTATTTCACCCCATATCAGCTAGTATATGATCCTATTAGTAATAATACTTATCTTCAATCAGATAGTACAAAGCAGCTATTAAAAGTAGTCCTATTATAGATCCACCTTCTCCTATAGCTTAATTGATATAATAATCTAAGAAAAAGAAAACAGATTCTTCTATCAGGAAATCCTATAAACTGACAAACAAATGCATTTCAGTAAATAGTGACTCTATCAACTTCTAGACCAGTCAAAGTAGAGATTCAAGTGGAAAACTAGAATATCACACTAATAGAAAAAGCTATATAAACAAAAAAATACAAAGACGAACTTAAGAGCATCTTAAGATATAATAAAAGGAATATGGTTAATTAGCTTATGTTTTACATAAACAGCTTTTATAAAAAAAGGATAATAGATGGTAAATCTGAAATAGGATTAGCTTGAATCATAATAGAGGAAGACAAAATAGTTAAATAGTTCTTAACAGGAGCATTTACATAGCTATCAGCAATCAGGGCTGAAATACTAGCTATTCTTATTATACTACAGTATATACAGCCTTCTGAAATATAGAGTTACAATTTACACTAACTGCAACACTACAGTCAAAGTACGAAAATCCATCTGCTTACAAATAGAGACATCTACAAGAAGATGGACAAAGATCATTAACTGGCCATTTTGAAACAAGATTAAGAATCTAGTAAAGAAAAAAGATCTAAATTTGGAAATTCTAAAGGTCAAAGTCCACAGAACCAATAGATTTGGCAATCAAGTAGACTTACTTGCCAAACAGGTCAGGTGGAAGAACCCAATAACTTGGCATCAACTACTAGAGCTAGAAAGAGTCCTCACAATAGTAGCATGGAGAAAATATACAATAAAAATTGATATCAAAGATTTCGTTAAAATGTTCAATAAGAAAAAGATTGGACTAGACTGGACAACATAAAATGGATCCAAGATCTTTGGATTCAAAATGATAAAATTATAGACTGGTCAACCTTTTGGAACCAGTTCAATTCAACTAATATCTCCAATACCTCTTTCAAAATCAATAAAGGCAAAAGCTTTCTAACTAACTTAACTCACAATGAACTTCCAGTTCTATAGATACTTAAAAAAAAAAACTAGAAGTGTATATTACAACTACTTGCTCAGTATGCAAACTTCAAAAAGAGACACTAGAACATCTTTTTAAATATCCTCAACTAGAAAAACTCAGAAGAACTTATAGTAGAAGGCAAACAAAAAGATCAATAAACTCATTGGTAAAAAAATTAAACATAAGAAAGAAGTGCAATCTAAAATAAGTGACTGGATAGATAAATT